>PNEQ01079087.1:0-63640 GCA_003012365.1 Medauroidea extradentata
TTGGTTCAAAGCACTTCACTTATAACTAACAATATTATTTTGTTGACAAGTTGTAACGAGTTGTTTGTTTACACAAAATATTTATTCGACGTCCTGTAGCAACCAAATATACGTTTGGCACAAACAAATTACGTTTAAATGGATAATTTGGTCGAGGGAAATAATTAAATTTGTTTGGAGGACTCCAAGCTTGGTCTTACCAACAAAATATTGTTTAGCTGAAGCAAACTTCACCCAAACAAATATATTTAGTATAATGAAACAATTCTTTCTCTCAGTGTACGGCCAATTTAAGTTCCATGAAAATTGAGGGTAAACTTTATTTGGAAATCTGCAACTATATTCATACTCTATGTATATGTGCAGAATAATGTCCACTGATCCATTTCAACAATTCATATAACAATATTTCCCTCTCAAACAACAAAAAATGTAAAATCGCAACACCAATGTGTAAACACAGACCAAGTTAACGCCAATGCATACGCCAATCCCTTTGATGGTTGGACCAAAAACCAACAATGAATGGCAAAGCTTCCAACACATGGCCAACGTTCCAAGATCGGCCAAGCACCATTCACACACTTGTCTATTCCTTCCACGGTCGGGTGTTGGGCCAATGTGTAAAGCCGACTTAACAGTTGAACCAACCAAATATTTGGTTGCCTGGCAGGTATAGTTATCCCAAAAGGATGGTTTAGTCCAGTTAAATAGACATTTTGTTAGGACAACAAAGCCAATACTTGGCGCGTTTCATATGTTGTACAGCCAACAAAACTTTTATTGAATCAAATACACACTTTTTTGGCTATATAAACATATATACCGTGGTTGAATAAACCAAACCTTTTCTCCTCTATGCACTAGCTTCCCGTTTTGATATTCTCTTTAGTTTTATCGCGGGATTTTCTGCGACTCTGCAACATTCGCTCGCAATTGTGTACGTCCATGAAAACTATTCAGTTTGTAAAACACCTCGATTGCAAAGAATAGTTCAAAGACCACATAAAAGTACAATGTAGTCGTATAGCGTACGTCGAAAAAGTCGTCGGAAGTCATACGGCAGCTCCGGCAAGGCACAAGTTGCGACAGTGTCGTGATCACGTCTACCCCAGTGAACCGAAGACGCCGGGACGACGCCCCCAGACGTCGCTGCGATAGCTGCGCGGAGGGGGGGGAAGACTTTACGAGCGAGTTTAATGTAGCCCGAAATCAAAATACAATTTGATTCAGTTGGATACTCTGAAGGGAGCACACAATCCTGCCAGCAGGAGACATCTTTCCTTTTCCTCCTATCATATTTGCCCCATCCTCTCTTTGTATTTTTTCTTACTACCGAGAATGTTTAATCGTTATTTGCACTGTCGACGAGATGACTACGCCAGCTCCTTGGACAAGTTCCCGGGCAGCTAGTGTAAGCACCGCCGGCAGAATCGCGAGTAAGACAGTACAGAACTTTGTCTGTTTCATGAGCGAGGGCTTCGGACCTGTTCCGACTACAATAACCTTTCCTTTTCTGGGAACCTGTCCAATATTTATTCTTCTACCCTGTCATCTAAAGGTAGTCATTAGATTTAAGTATTCATCTTCAAATCGCCTTTGATGTTTTGCCCATCTTACACCTGTCGTATATCTAGTGACGATTATTTTTGGTTCCTGTCCGATCTTCTCTAATCTGCTGGACGCTTAAAATACTCTAGTGATTTTTTTGCTGTACCTTGTGTGCAGTATCAACATTCCACTGCATTATGCACATAGGTCATAGCGATTTATAACCTGAGCTATTCTGTTTCCACTTCAAGGCATGATCATGTATCTACCAGCAACTTTCATCATTATATGGCATGTCAGTTATTCAAAGAGACATCGAAAAATGTGTTTAATATATAATTTATACGGAGACATTTGTGAAACTAACGAAAAACCACAGTTTTCGTATAAGTCGTTGCGGCGACCTAGAAGACGCTGGAAGCAAGCACGGACGCCACGAATCCTGTCGGTCACGCTATGCAACGGATACCTTTATTCGATTATCTGTAATATAAATTACACATGTACGTTTCCTGCCTTTTAACTGAACTTGACAAAACGGGCGTTGGTTGGTTTAGTTATTTAAAATCTACTATCAAGAACATTTCGAAAGCTAATCACAGACGCCAAACGCATCACCAAATGTGGTCCCTATGCTTATCACTAGCGAGATGTCGCGGTCTCACAGCAGAAGCGCATACACGACAGCAGCTCGCGTTGGCTCGCACGACGACTGCGCACGCGCGCGTGACCCACTTCCCCCGAGTAGCGACCGACGACGTGACCCACATCGCGTCTCACGCCAGACAGTCTCAGGCGGGACCTTGCCCATCGCCTTCGCGGTTGCCCCCGTGTACAGGGGGGAGGGAGGTATGGGGGGAGACACTTTCACCCACCTGGCCGCCGGCGACGAACACGTGTGTGTCCGCATCTCCCGGCGAGCTGTGCGACTTGACAACGCCCCTCAGATCCGGACACAGTCCCGCGCCATTGACGACAAAGTATTCATCATCTCCAATGAACAGAATTTGTGCCGCACTATAAAGTTGTTATGTAGTGTTCAGACAAATTATACCATGCCATATTGTAGGAAAAGATAGCACACATCAACACAGGAAAAAATTTCTAACAAACATGTGTCCTGAATGCTACCTGTAGGAGATAAGTACACAACAAGATCGTACGAGGTGTGCTATTAAGTGTCCCTTATGTCCTGCAGGAAGCGTTTTAACACCCATGTTCAATAGAAAAATGCCACATATTCTGATGTGTTCAGCCGCCTGCCGAATTATGGCATACTTGTACCTTAACTTACTTGTGATCCTCGTACAATTATATACTACGAAATGTATTTTAGGACCAATGTATATCAGAACATTATTTTCTTATTTTAATGTGTACTACCTCTTCTCACAATTTGCCACAATTTCATTTGAACATCCAGTATATTATCTTGCAGGCAGGCTTAATATAGGCACACAAATTCAACATAATTTAAGTGACTTGACAGTTATGATGTATTGTGTTTGTCTGAAGCAATGCCAGTTGACATTCATTGGTGCTAAAATGAACCTGAGATTGTCCATGTCACCGACGTACATTGCAGTAGCTGACATTATGTAAGTGGGGAGCGCGGCGTCAAGTCCAACGCAGATTTATATTTCTCTCTTTCGAATCAGATTTATAATTCCCACATATTGCAGTCTGAGAAAGCCAGTTTTAGACATTTTCAGGAGCCCGAAAATGTTTATTCTTATCAGAATGATGAATTTTTGAACTTATATGGGCATGGTTAGAAGTGTGTGTTCTGTTCGCAGATATAGAACTTCGTTAAAAACGGAAGAGGAGTCATTTCCTTGCGCATGAACCGTACAGCATATTTCCTATACGCTTATTTGTTACAGTAACACACTTTCCAAATCTAATCATTTGCATTGATTTTAGAATCACGGCCCGCCCGCCCTATCACAAAAGAAAGTTATTTTTTCCAGACCGCTGTATCTGTAAACAACATCTACCTGATTTGTAAAACAGGAAGACATAAGTTTTTTTTTACTTTACATTTATTTAGCGTATGACATTCAGACACAAACAGATTACAATATCTAGGCGATAAACTTGGAAAAACTACGAACATACATCAAGTTAAACCGATTTCGACTGCGAGTTCGCTTCTGGGAAGTCTTCTGGTTCACCGTTTTATGTTCTTCTTGGACATTCGCATAGAGGGGATAGTAGTTTTCCGATTCACGTAGGCATATCTACAATACTTGATTCTCAGGGCCGATGTTATAAACCTCTTTCGAATGACAACCAACTGCAATCCCCATAGAGAAAGCATTGGTGAGCAGTTGGTTGTCATTCGAAAGAAGTCTATAGATACGGCCCTCAGTCTGGTGAATTTGGACCAAACCAAGCAATAAAATTAAATGGCCACTGCAGTAAGTCTTAGAAAAAATAAATAATGCTGCTGAAATACAGCGCGTAAATTTGGCGCTCCGTGCACGCATTATTCTCTCAGCCCATACAAGTGCCGTCCTTATAGTTTTTTACTGCCCCCAACAAGTAGAAACACAATCATCGCTGATAATTGGTTGTTATACCGGCATAAGCCAAGATCTACGACAAAAAAATTAATCAACGGACATATATGGTGGCTACATGTTTTCCCGGCAGGCTAAAGAAAGGCCACGACAGAAGCAAAGGTTAATAATACCGCTAAGAGACGTCAAGACGGCGCGAGAAACGAAGCGAGTGTCCTTGGAAATACCTAAAATAGTGTCGAAGACAAGAGGATGAAGTGTGACCTGCCCGACCTTGACAGGGAAGCGGTCCACGGCGCGGAATGGCGAGAACGCACGATCAACCAGCGGGTCTGGGCCGAGACAAGAACACAAGGAATGCGCGTGGTGGCAGAACGCTGTATGTGCCTTATGGTAAGTTTAACCTGTTATAAATGGCACAGTCAACTATACTGTTACTACCCTCGCAATTATTTAAAATAAATTAATCAAAAAACTGTACCGTTATAAGCTTTCAACTGAGCACTCCTCAACATTTATAACCACAAAATGTATTTTATTGAAACCAAAAGTGATAAGTTTTCATTGTGGTGAAACTTTTACATTGGTTTTTTTGGTTTCATGATAGTTTTCATATTGAAAATATTAAAGACGAATGCTAAAATAGTCGAAAAAACTTTCAGCAGTGCTCACTTTACCCTGAACAGTATATAGTACCCTTGCAATTAGGGCGTATGTAAAACAAATAATCAAAAAACTGTACCGTTTGTACCTTTGCAACGACTAAAATAAAATGAATCAGTCATTTGAGAAACAACATTAATCCAAAATAAGTTGTGGCTGTTATAATTTAGTACAGAGGTAAACACGCGTATAGTTAAAACATACTAAGCGTCACTTGCGAACGTAGCAAGGCACTTGACATTTGAGAAACATCGTAGTTCATTGACTACCTTTGTACAATATTACAACAAGCACAACTCATTTTCGGTAGAAAATTTTACTTTGTTGTTCCTCAAATTACTGACTTTATTTTAAGTAATTTTAGAGATACCAGAATGTCGCGGGTTCAACGCCCGACCGGCTGAACTCAGCAGTCCTGTGTATGGCTACCTGTTCATTGGCTGCTGCTCCAGTTAGAATTCTCATGCAGGTTTTCTATTCGTTCAGAGTCCTCAGTGCCAAGTTTAATAAACAGTGGCCCAATGACTAAACTTACTCACACGTACATGACGTAAAAATTTAACTTGTCCACAAATGAACCCGCGAATTTTCCGATCTCTAATAATCACAAAGTACTAAACGGTTTCTGAAAGGTTGAACTTACCGTGCAGCACCTACATCATACCCGACTAGCATTTCATAGACAGTATGTTCTGACTACATCTTATCCTGACTAGTTTTCTGGGGCGATGTTACAATAATAATGTCCATCCCACACAAAATCAGAGTTCGATCCTGACCCACTGCTATGGAGACAAGGGTGGGCTAAGGCTATCGGTTTGTAAAAAAAAAAAAATTCAAAAAGAGGAGGGGGTTCCTATTATGAAGCTCAGGTATAAAATTTTAGAATTGTAGCACGAGAGCGGCAGACACAAAAACAAACTAATTACATCTAGTGAGCATTTTTTAAATTTCTGATACTTCTTTCCGGTTTCAAAACATTCACCGCACACGTTCACACAAGTCTGACGGTTCTAGAATGTGTGGATTGTTTCCCTAGACGTTTATCTATCACCATAACGAGTTTCTTAATACGAACATAAACCCTGACCCAGCTATGAACGACAGCCATCTGGTTGCATATTTACATCCTTATAGCCATAGGATTGATTTGCAAGCGATAACATGCTATAACGTTCTTTTCAAACACTGTTAGTTAACATTTCAAACGTTACGGATAATGCAAGCATAATTACTACAGGCAATTAATTCATGGAAGAGTGCCCCCGTTTGATTTTATATTTCTGCCTATTAGTTTTTTACCACTTGATTGTATAAATTCCAATACGTGACTAGTCAATACAGTGTACATATTTCCCCGATCACATAAATTACCATCTGGCATTATAATAATACATATTATTTTGGTGGCTGGCTTGCCAAAATAGCCTTAACTGTACTCGTTTAATCGTGAATAGCGTATATATAGGTTAAGCAGTGCATTAAATTATTACCAAAAAAAAAAACTAATCTGAAGTCTTGGGAGCTTATCTGAAAAGCTTGGTTGCATTGCTTCTGCACTGCTCGAAAGAATATTACACGGAAAACAGGTCAGAGACACGGTTTCCACCACGTAGCAAGAGAGGGGGAGGGGGGACGTGCCAAGGTAATTCGAAGTAAGGACCAGACGCCCCCTTTTCGTTCCCTCCCCTCGGCTTCCAGCCACAACAGTCTCTGGAGAAGGAGAAGGGAGGACCGGTCGAGACAACACAGCTCCTTTCCCACTCCATTTAGCCGACATCCTCCAGAAGATGTGGGTCGAGAGGGGATGAGAAGGCGGGTAGACGGGAAAATGACGCCTCCCTCGCTCTCGGGCGATATGGAAACAACGACCCAGCCCCACCCCTCCCCCTTCTGACCGGGCAATTCGTAAACATTGGGACACGGGCGCCGCGCTATCTCCTGTAGTCTTCACTCGGAGCAGGACAGATTTTCCTTTCAAGACGACCCCGCCGCCGCTACCTCGGTGGTAGTTGGTCTTGGTGCCAGCTCCATCGTCATAGTAGATACATAGTTGTCCGACTGCTTCAGTCGTCAATACCCTACAATTACTACTTAAGGGCTTGTTCCAGAGTTTTATTCAGACTGGTGACAATAATTCAAATATTTTTTAACCAAAAGCTTTAAAAAAATTTGAGTCAATGTGCAGTCACACGATGCACAATACTGTGGATGCGTTTTTAAAAATAGTGTAGCATTCGTCAGCAAAAAAAAATATTTTGCTTCATTTTTGCTTATTTTCACGACAAAAAAACGTGGTACTTTAGGTGATGAAATCTAAAAAACCGTTCAGTATATTTTTGCCAAAAAATTCAACTACAAATTATAACATATAAGTGTCAAAACTGTGGAGCGAAATTTTGATACGAGTATTAGGTAGCAATTTAAAAAAATATTTTTGAAATCAGTGCAAAAAACCCAGTGCGTGAGCTGTGCTGTAGTGTGGTACGGAAAGTACTTTTCTCGTTTAACTATTACAAATGTTTCCAATCTACGAAAAGAAGACACTTCAAACCGTGTCCCTACGAATTTAAAAATGCCGTCCGCTAGTTTTAAAACATTATATCCAAATTCCTTAAAAGTGCTAAAAATGAATTTTTCACGTTGCTGTAACAGAGAAAATATCAACCGTAATCGTAAAACAAAATCATAGAAACCTGCATTGGACTATACCACATACTTTCCACAAATAAAATAACAGGGTCGTTGCATGAAGTCCCATTGAAAAAGGCATTTTGCGATAACACTGCGCGCTAGTTTAGCCTTTCGCGCCTAGGGGCGATGAGGTGTTTGAAGGGCGTGTTATTTCGATTTATCTCCTCCGTTTCCGTGTCTCAAACGTAAAGAAAAAAACTAGCGTCCACTAACTCTTATGAAGGCATGGCCATGGAACATATTTCAGCGCTAAAAGCATCGGTTGAAAATTTTAGACTTATTGAAGCTAATTTTACAAAATTCAAAAAGAGTAATCCTAGAAAATAATTTTTGCCAGCTTTCAGAGTAAATTTTTTTTTCAGTAAAGTATTTCTGAAGAACAATCTATGACGCCAAAATCCCGTACAATTAATTGCGGGGGAACAGATTACGCTGAACAGATACATCACTCTGGGTAAATGTTTGCTCAAAGTTAGCTAATATCAATATCTAGGATTGTTGTTTTGTAGTTTTTCCAATTAGACTTTCAAAAACGTGTAGATTTCAAGTGCAGTTTTCACCGTTTATTTCTCTGCCACACAGTCTTAAAGCGGTAAAGGGCGTAACTTCGAGCTGTCTTAGAAAACAATCCGAAAGCGAATAAATAAAAAAAATTTAATGCAGAATGATGTGATTAGACAATGCCATTAAGAAAAGATACAATTAGGATTGCTTGTTTTCGAAATATTGTTTATCATTAATATTGCTATGCAAATTTACGTTAAATAATTAAGTCGACTATATTTAAGTCAATTTGACAACTTTCAGAGGATAAAGTAATCGATGTATCTGAAATGTAGAAATTAGCACAGTTATCTATCACCTTCGTTCGTAGCGTATTGTTTACAGAAAGAATAATTTTTCACCATATATGATCTATTAGCATTCGCTTGATCCACTGTAACAATATATAAGAGCCGAAAAAACCTCTCTTCTTCAAAACCCTTAACCACTTCCTACGTGAACTACAAAACCTGTCAAACAGCAAAAGGGTTCCTAATTTCCGTAGGCTCCGTGCAATATCATCCTAACGTGCAATGCTAAGCACCCAGGTGAAGCGACAAGCATTTGGAAATTCCTGTAATTCTTTCAACGTCCTCTTAAGGACTCTGCCTACCTCAGAGCTCCGGCGGCAGCAAGGATAGGGCGTTACAGGTTAAAGTATATTCCTAAATATCTCAGTCACTTTCAAACCTACATATATTCCACCACTGACTTTTTTGTTCAGTACGATACGGCCCACACTGCTACGGAATCTTTTAGCAAGTTATATCAATACCCTGAAAACTATGAGCAAATAAGTGTTTTCATGCCGATTAAACACTAGAAACCCTGTATTTATAAAATTCTTTTCACATTTTCGTTTACGTCGTAGTATTCTCCTCTTATCAATACAGAAAATGGTTTCTATCCGAAAGCGATACTTCAAAGGGTGACAGAGCTACACGGAATTTAGTTTAACATGTAAAACCCTATCCTTGCTCCCACCGCGCTCCGAGGTAGGCAGAAGCCTTAAGGCAATGAAGGCAATGAATGCTATTTAGTTTATACTGCTTTTGCGAATATTATATATTTTTTTTTTTTTAAACTTAAACGAGAGCAGATATCAAAAATCTGTCTGGCAGTTGTGTTTAAAATGGTTTTTGCTGTGATCTCTATTTTTTTTTTTTTTTCAAAATAATAAATTATACGGTTTCGACCAAAAAGTCAATTAACCAGAATTTCGTCAGTTATATAATTAGCTACAACCATAGTATTTACTGCCTTCAAAAAATCAGCCAACATGGAGAAGACGATTTTAAACAAAACTGCCAGACATATTTTTGATATTTGCTCTCTTTTAGGCGTAAAACATTAATACCGCTAAAAAAAAAAATAGAAACTAGAAATCATGGCCTTAAGGGCGCGGTCTACCACAATTTTCATCCCCATTTTTTTCATTTTTTACTTGTACCAGATGTTTTTTATTTTTATTTTAGATACAAAATGTGACTAAATTTGGCTCTTATGAAATTTATTTTATCTCTCATAGTTTTCGCGTAATGGCTTGTTAAAGTCATATTTTGCATCTTTCCATTTTAAAGACTACACTAAAACCAACTGATATACCAAACTAAAAAAAAAATTCACAGTGGATAAAGACATTGCAAACTACAATGTCATGCTTATAAAAATAAAGAATAAAAATTGTCTGTATTTTTAAAAAAATGCTGAAACTGAAAATAAAAATTTCAAAATTTTCAATAATTCACGCTCAACAACAGCTTTCAAAAAACCCAAGAGTCACAATATTTTCGACACTTCATAAATTAGGCTAGTGGTACAAAGTTAACATGGCTGGTCAGTGTTACACCAAATTACATATCTACACCTTCACTTCTGAACATATTAACATTCTGTTGAAAGCGAAGCCTAACAAGTACACACGGCACGCGGTTCCCAACTGACGACATGCCTACCACCCAATAGAAACTATGAGAAGAGTTTGTGCTGATCCACGTCTCAATCAGCAACCAATTATAAAACGACGGAGTGCCAATAATAATTACTTCGGAAAAAAGTGAAACCTGTACTTGTACAGGACTAACCATGATTTCCCTATTCTTTCGAAACTTCATACTCAGACTAATATACAATCAAGTTTCTTTAAAAAAAAACTTCACGTACACTAACATGGGCCGAGCTTAATTTACACTTTGGTAGTAACCAGACAGCAGTCGTCTACCCATACAATTAGGGAGTGATTATTGCAGTGTATTTGTAAGATAGCTCGCTAAAAATAAAAATAAAAAAGGATGCTTTTATTCGCCTGAGATGTGGCTTCACAATGAAGACTCCCACTTGCCGACATCCTGTCCCTCCTTTATCTATTAACTGCACTTCTTGAGCAGCAACTACCCGGCGTCTGAAGACCCAACCGAGCGTCCTGAAGCTGCTATGTACCAGCTCATGTAACTACCACCACACGACTATATAGGCTGTTCCCGGTGAGATGAGCACTTTTGAAGACAGTCTTGCCTAACATTTTATTCTATTTTACTGTGGTTTCATACGTTAACTTAACAATTCGGTGCCATGTTTGTATCAAAGAAGTGTCCGGGAGGGAAAAATAACCTTGACTTCAAAAGTGCTCACTATACCCGCAGCGGAACCTATGCTCGGAGATGTTTCCCAAGATTGATAAAATACTGCAATAGCAAAGGACTTTAAATTCAGTGTATCGATAGGTTTAAAGGAAACAAACAGAAAACGCAGTTTTATTTCCATAAACAACTTGCACGTAATTGTAACAGCTTACACCCATTCTGAGAGGTGCCGTAGCTCGAGGTCTGCTTACAAGGCAAGTTGGAGAGAGGGACGCCAACTTAACTGTTTCAAAAGCGTCGTGTCGCAGAGGCCTTATATATGTCTTACTGGCGTCCATGGTATCAGCAAATAAATATGACGCACCCTGAACGGTTTTTTTTTGTTATTTTTTATTTTAAAATATTTCAGAAAGACAGACAGAGAAACTCGATAAAGCAGATTAAGATATTACCGTAATGTAAGACTAATTTATTTTTAAAAAATCGCATCGCAAAACTGCTCAATAAACTGCAAATGATGAAACATTATTTTATAAAATAATTTTCATAGTCAGTACTTAAATTAATATAACATTTTTTTATGTAGCTGTTCTATAACTGATGTGAATGTGTACAGCAATGTGCACGCATGTACCTAGCCAACACAATATGGCAGTGATTAGCAGCAACAGCAGTTAAGGCCATGATCTCTAGTTTATACTTTTTAGCAATATTAATTGTTTACGCCTGAAGGAGAGCAGATATAAAAAATCTGTCTGGCCATTTTGTTTCAAATCTTCTTCTCCATGTTCGCTGATACTTTCAAGGCAGTAAATATACAGTGATTTTAGCTAACTAGGCAACTAACGAAATTCTGGTTAGTTGACTTTCTATTCGAAACCGTTTAATTTCTTGCTTCGAAAAAAAAATAGCTGTCATGGCAAAAGTCATTTTAAACAAAACTGCAGGACAGACTTTTTATATCTGCTCTCGTTTAAGTTTTAAAAAATCCTTTTCGCAAAACAGTAAAAACTAAAGAGCATGGCCATAACTACTTAAGTATCTGACACCGGAAAGTATGTTACAGCTTCAAAAATGCTCAAGTATTAAATCATGAAATAAAATAACACACACAGACAAATGGCTAGGCCATTGAATCAGAATTAATGGTTTGTACTAAATTGTACGGTGTATGAAAAACTAAGTCCTAGAAAAATTAATTGATCTGCCCATCCATAAACAATTATTTCTGAAAATTAAGTGAATCTTTTAAGGCGTTTTCTGTGTTCAACCTAATGATAAAAGTCATACTATTTCCTGCTTCTGCTGTCACACAAAGTGACCAAGAACCAACGGTAGTGCATCTTGGCAACAAGCTAGTAACAAAACAAAATTTTCTTGTGCTTCAAAATCGAAGTGATATGTAGTCAGATGCCGACTTGTTTATTTTAAAAGCTCCTTTAAATATGATACTGGCATGTGACAAGATTTTTAAATTATTTTATTTTAAGTATTTCCAATAAATAACATGAACATCTTTTTGAATGCAAACACTGAACTAACTAGTTCTTAATATTATAAATTGCACATTATAATCTTCCCTTAATACTAATCAGATAATTTTTATATTAACTATGCAAATTTCATAACAGACCGAATAACTTACTAAGTGATGTGTACATTCAACTAGTAATTTTGTAACACCTTACATTCCCTAGGATTTAGAAAATTCCATGAATTATTAAAAGCCTGCAAAAATATCTATTGAATATTAAAATGTATTACAATTTTTTTGAGATACTCTTCAGTAAGATTATCCAAGGTAAAAATATAAAAATAGTCTGAAAATGTCCAGTAACCATGACTTGCTGAAATTCAATTGAATGACACTAGACTAGAATTATATTCAACACAAAGTCATATGTAGTATTGACAGTAAAAATAATACTTGATAATAAAGTAAACTGAACTGGAATTAAGTTTCATGCAACCAACTAAAATAGAAAAACTATCCACATAAAATGTATGAAAACAGTGATGGTTTTCATACACTACTTAAAATAGCAGGACCAGCAATTCTTCAAAAATTTAATGCAATAAAGAGAGGACTTTTTTAATAAGTATAAGATCATTTAAGATAAACTTCAAATAATGTACTTTCAAAGTTCTGGATGACTCAATTGTCATTGCCCTATGTTGTCATTCCTGCAACTCAGCAACAAAGACTCCAAATTTAATAGCAGAGCCATTTAACTTCTTGACGGTTTGACAATAAATGGCAATATTTACACAACCTGCCATGATGTCTTTGGATGTTTCTTGCAATGGGACAGAATGACAAACTGTATTATTGTTGACATACATCATTGTAATGGCATATTTCAACAATAATACAGCTTGTCACAACCTGCCATCATTTGCAGGCTTATGACCCAATGTCACACTGCTTCAGAATGCAACTCTGTGTTGTGTCTTGGTTCCAGCAATGCTTTTGTGATAGTGACTATTAATTCTTGCAAGTGTCAATTTTTTTATTTTGAGATTAAAGATTCTTTGCAACAACAGTTGGCGGTAGCTTTAGGGAGAAGATTACAATTTTCCAATAAAAAACAAAGGAATGTTTTGTTTCCCAAATGATCTAAATACATTTTATAAAACCATAACATTAGTGCTGAGCTGATACACACCGATATTGACGTGTTGGAATGGTCACAACCGATTTATTTCTAGCCGATACAAAGCACAATATTGTCAAATTTTCTAAATTAATTTTTTCAGCCGTGAAGAAAATACAGTGAAATTTAATATTTTCATACCAGTTATTTATGTTTCTATTAATATCATAATTTTCTTCAGGTTCTGTTTATATAGCATTGCAAGTGATACAACACTATCCTGAAAATTACGTTGCAAAATTGTTGTTGTCACACAGCTGCACAAAATAAAAAATAGTTGTCATTTTTTGTCATAGTAAGTCACAAGCTGGATGGAGTAAGATAGGTTTGTTCAGTCATGTGACCAAGTTTTGTTGAATACCAAGTTAGTAGAAACTTCTGCAAGTAATTCAAGGTTTCAACATTACTAAAATAATAAATAAATAAATGAAAACATTTTATAAATTCATAAAATATTTTAACAAATACAGTCTCCGTAACACACTTTTTACACATTATTTGATTTATATTTGTAATTTTTTCAACATTTTGGTCACCACGCATTCAGCTCTACTTTGTTATGGTTTTGGTTATGTCAATTATTTACATTTATTTAATGTCAATTGGCCACTTTCGTCTGATAACAGAAGCTTTAGATAGCCAGGAGCAGATCGAGAAGCAGCTCTCACGACTTCAAAGCATGTAAACTTTACTCCAATTGCAGGCATCAAGCTGAAATTTTGACCTACCCATCCTACCCTCGTGGCTTTTAATAACGTTCTCTAGATAAACACTAATGTGTGCATGAAACTTCATGGCAATAAAACTGTTTCAACACAGCTATGAAAGATGCAAAGTAGTCGACATCTGGGGGTGAAGTTCTGAACTTTCGAAATGGTGATACGGACTGTGCACACTCTTTCACATAAGTTGGTAGCAGCAGTTCCATGTCAATGAATAAATACCAACTGGCAAAACACTGCTCCCCATAGTAAAAATAAAGGGATTTACTAAAAATATATTTCTACACGTTTTCCAAAATCAGCATTATTGAGAAAAATGTGCTAATGTTTGGTCAAGTGAAAACTATAAATTTACATTTTGCTTTTATATTAGGTGATACTTGGAATAAGAATAATATTTGTATGAATGCCTTCTAACATTAAAATATTGAGGTAGTTTGTTGTATTAGGAGTTATTATTAAAAGCATATTGCAATATTTAATTAAATTTTTAAGAGTGTATTGATATTGGCAATCAGCTGTATCGGCTTTGGATACTGGGTTGTATCAATGAGTAAAAATCTGTATCAGTTCAGCACTGAATTATATTGAATAAATACATGTACAAAGAAAATATAAACGCCACTAGCAGACTTGATTTTTGAGACAGTGAAAAATTATTCTCCACATAATAGCAGCACTGAGTAAAGAAATTTACTGGTGGTAAATTCCAAATAATGAATGTCCACATGAAATTACATTAATATTTGCTAGTAGTTGACACATCCTCGCACAAGAATATATAAATTGTGTTTACATGTCTATATTTACATGTAAACCATTATGTACAACTGCTATCTGAATGGTTTATAAAACAGATAATGCTATGTAACTTTAAAAAGAAGTTTACCTACTCGGCACACATTTTAAAATAGAAATCTTAATTTTGTTTTGAACTAACTAGCCTAATTTGTACAACAAACTGATGACTCTAACATATATGGGATTGCTTCTAAGTTAAACATGTAAGTTAATTACAACTTTGCTAGTAGGCCTATAAGAGTGTTGCCTAACTTTGAGCCCTGGCAGAAGCAAAGATAGGGGATTACATATTAAATCAGGTGTGGCTCAATATCCGACGAACCTACATATACGTCACCGGAGACTTTTTTGTTCAACTCAGTGTGGCATGCATTTCTAGAGGATTTTTTTAACCCATTTTTATTAATCCCCAGAAAATTGTGAACAAATTAGTACATATTTAAATTCTCAAAAACACTTAAAAAAATGTACTCATACATTTTTTCCAGATTTTCATTCTCATAGTAATATTTTCTTATTCCCAATGCAGAAAATGGTTTTTGTCTCAAAGTGATGTCATGAAAGAGTGACTGTGCCCCACCAAATATTATACAAATTTTTATCCTTGTTCTCACCAAAGCTCCAAGGTAGGCAGCGTTCGTAAGTTACTGAAACTAAAGTAAAAACTCTTGTCATTTCATCCTAGAGTAACCTTTTCGCATCAAGTAAGCTAGTCAGAAACAGACTGTGTTATAGGTTTCCAGCCCACTAACAGTTCACAAAAATCACTTTCAACATGAATTCTGGTTTTCAATCATCAAAAAATCCAAAACACTCTACATCACATAATTACGTGTCGGCAAATTTGCTGAAAGATGTATTAACAAATAAACTTAAAATTTAAGAACTTTAACACAGTACACGTAATTTAGACAATGCCTGGCAATGTTAGAATGATTTCGATAACTAAAAAAAACTGTACACTGATATAGAAAAATAGCTATACTGTTTTGAAACTAAGATAGGCCTATATATACCATAATTTTCCATAAATAAAGACACCACAGTGCTGTAGTTTTGCACTCCAAGCAGGCCCTACCCATTTTGTTGAGTCAAAGTTACTTCTTATGAGCAAATTGTGCATTATTTTGCAAAACACACACATACATTTGTGCCCCGTATGACTGCAAACAGCCCCAAATCTTTGAAAACCATCCTGTTCAAAATCACTTGCATTCTTTGCACCAACTTGAAAAAACTGCAGAGCATTGCATTAAGTCACTATAATTATTTAATTTTCAATCAACTACTTAAAATACCTGAGGAATTCATACTTATTGTTTTGATAATACATTGAAGAGCAGCGAAGTAATTGCCAATATGCAGCCCATACAGTATTACGTTTTATTCCTTAAAAATTTAATTAGTAGGCCTAAGTGAATTAGAGCGACCACTTCTAACTCTAGTCTCCAGTACATGCTGTTTTCAAACATGTTTTCATCTATTTCAAAAAATATTTTGCGATTTTATGCTAAAACTTTGTTAAATACATTGCAAAATGTGTTTCTGTTGCAATTTGGTACTACTACTAAATTGAGTTATTAGAGGAACACACTGAACATGTCATGTACATGCAATGGATAGGAAGAGCAATAAAAATGACCAAAGCTAAGAGCTTAGACATTATATCTGGTTTATATCATGTAACACTGAGAACTGGAGTCTTAATTCATATTGCAACCTAGGCAAGAACACGCTTACTGTGGTTACTAAAGACCCTTTAAAGAAGAGTATAGAGGCTCCAAGTCACACTTCAATAGTACATGCCAAATGGACTTTATTAATAGTGACATATTTAGGGGCCATCTTATCTGTCACCTAAAATGGGTTGCAGGTCTGCAGCTGTGTTATAATGTAAATTTAATGGCATAATTTAAGTAGGCCTATGTATTCATACACAAAAGATGCGTGCACTTAAGTCTCAATGATATTTTCAAGACATAATTTATTTAAATGTTACTTTAGAACCATACCTGCCAATGTTTGAAGTGGTCTATCAGTAAAACTTTTTAGGCCTAGAATATTATATTTAGTGTATAAATAATATGCTGCAGTAATTTTCATGTGGCAAAAATTATTGCATATTAATTTGCCTACATTATATATTTTAAGATAAAATGCAATTAAGTTATTTGATAAGCACATAGAAATATCATTAGTACAAAGATATAGTGTAAAAACACCCTACTAATTGTGGTGTATACTGTTAACTGCCACACAAAAACATTGAGCTATTGTGATTTGGAACACATCAGTAAAATATCAAACACATCCACATGCCATATCTTGCAGAGAGCCTCACTTTCACTATTAATGACACAATAGAAATTATTGTATTGCTCCAGAAATAAACTATACATTTAGCAAAAACATTGCATATATTTCCCAACATGTGATTACATTAAAAAATTAATATATCATTATTATTTTTGTGATGCTTTTGCTTTGCTATTCAAACTGCAGTTTTCAACCTGAAAACAATGATACTTTTTACCAAATCAGCTGAAATTAAAATTGACGTCACATTATAATCGCAAACTTGCTTACATCCACATATGTAAACATAGACTACCGAATATTTATTGGTGTAACCCTACTACTAGTATGTTACAGTAAGTTATCTATCCAAAAGTCATGGGGCTTGGATAGATGTGAAGGAAGGTGCACTAACAATAGTATAGGTCATTCAGGATATAGTGAACACTAAAAATTTAACCATTGAAAAATATCACTAGCTGTTACTACATATAATTCAACATAAAATATAGTTGCCTTACTGCTTGTATGGTTGGCAGCAAAATTACGCAATATAGTTTTGTGTATTTTCCTTTTTAAATTCCACAATATTGAAACAAAATCAGCCGAAATCAACATACTTGTATTTTATATAACTAATAAACTTTTTTTATAAAACTATGTAGGTTCCTACTAACTGCACAATTTATCTTACATGCGCAAGCACCCAAGTGACGTGCCCAGAGGGGATAGACACTCTCCGTTGTTAGCTGTTACGCGCAGAAAGATACGAATTGACTGGATATGCAGGGCTTAATTGAGTGTTCACTTTATCCTAAACTGCCTATAGCATGCAAGCTGTGGAGTTGGTGATTACTGTCACATCTATACTCTGTGACATACCTTCACATTGCATTGTAAATTTGTTACGTATAAGTTGTTTACGAAATGGATATGACTACACACAAAGGCCCCAGTACACAAAACTACACCAAAAACGTTAGAGTGTAGCTACGTACAATGCCAACTTCTAAATTACCATAAATTATATAATAAATTCAATCACCAATCATATGACAATAACTGGAGTGGACATTTCAACTGCTTCAAAAACTCCAGTTTTGGGTAGATATCTCAAAACAAGAGGCTACTGATTTTGTATGAGGAAGAGACTGCAAAAGCATCGGTTTACTACAAATTTCAGTTTTAGTGCAAATAAAATTTATACATAATAATATTATTTAATGAAAGACATTTTCAGTACACTTTTTTTGTGGTTTACATTCAGCTCTACTTTATTTCTGATCTGCCTTCATAAATATCAAAGGTATTTTGTATGTATTGAGAAATATGTTATATAAATAAAATACTGTATTCTCTTTTAAAAACATTACAAAAATAAGTAAACCATTTCCATTTCTATCATTTTCCTGCATATAATGTGCACAAAAAAATTACCACAAACTGCGAAACAATTGAAAGCTGCGACATACTGTGGTTCTGTTTAGGTTCTGCAAGAACTTTAAGTGATGTCAAACTTGTTTGCCACAGTAAAGTTTTTTGATTTATTCTTAAGCTGGTGCAACTTAACACATATTGACCGAAGAAATCATATTTCATACTACTATGAACTGAAATAGGCTTTTTGGAGCAGAAGTTGTTTTATTTCCAGAATCATCATGACATAACTGTAATTCAACTACGTAATTTTATTTGTATCTAAGGTTCAATTCCATTACATGACTTAATATGACTTGGCCAACAATACAAGATATGCCATTGAACAATAAACTCAAAATAACTAAAGAAGTCAATAAAACCTCAGCAAAAAGCAAATGGATGATGAGAAATGTTTCAAGCAAATGGATGATGAGAAATGTTTCAGGCAACACAAAAAGCCTTAAACTTGAGTTTAATTGACATGTTATAATTAAAATTTTTGAAGTACCGTCAATTAGGAATTCTTGGGACAGTAAAAAAACTTGTGAAGTTTTTTGGAATTATTATTTCACACTTGGCAGCCGTATGAGTAAGAAGAAACACAAGTCACCATTATCGTAAATGCCTTACTTTGCCTTGTTCATACACAGACGGTTATGCAGATCCACACAATCCAGAAATCAATCAGCGAATCAGAAGGCTTGATTTTTTTCACGGTGAACCATGTGGAAGAAGTTGAACTTATCCCAAATTTTCTGTATTATTATATAGAAATAGACAAATATGGGCACAATCATCACTAGGCCTACACGAAAATTCTCAATTCTTTTATCCGTATTGTCTGTAGATGTGTGAATTCCCCCTCTAAATAAACAGTACAAATTCTTCACTCAGGGCTGTCACATATAAAATACAAATTTCTAAAAATAGGTCCCGAGTTACCTTGGTACCTGAAGTAATCCTAATGGACGGTATATAAAATTTGAGGACCTGTGCTTTTTCTTGTATTCACTGACAAGTACACATCCATCGTTTTCCAGCATGCATTGTTTTTTTCCCACTGGACCACTGAAAAACAATTGGTAATGGTTTCACTGAGTTTTTTTCACTTATAGTAGTCATTCGAAGGATTCAAAGGACCTAACCACAAAGTTAAGCGGGTATTGTATTGGATAAAACACAAACCTAAACATCCAGTACCAACTGCATACTTCAAAGGTAGGTCTTATCTCAGTTTATGACATGACAGTATCTATTGTTAATACCATCTTCATACAGCATTACTTTTTGCTTTGCACCAATAACAACGCAGGTCATCAATAATTAAATACAACAAAACATGATATAGACAGCATATGTGGAATTTTCCACGTATGTATCCTTTTTGTAACACAAATTATTTGTTTAGTAAAAAAACCTCTAAATACAAGCACTCAACTCCCAGCAGGTTTTCAAACTAATTACTGCAGTTACAATTTTATAAACTACTCTCAAAAATCAGATAAACCTCAAGTGAACAATTTTGCCATATTGCATAATGTGGAGGGTGAAGTGGAGCAGATAAACTGGACATTGGCAAATGCTATCAGGGCTGTAAGAAAACATGCCTTAGAATACAAATTTGACTTGCTCAAAGATTTTACTTTAGAGCAAACAAAAATATTTCTCTGAGGCAATTTTCTTGAGGCACAAATATTCCTTTTCAGTGCAGAAACTTTAAAAAATGTATATACAATCTAGGATACAAATTTTTTCTGAAACAAAATTCTCTCTTGCACATATAATCTATTCAGCTACAGAACTTAAATGAGCGTAAATTTTGTACTGAATAAATGTCTTATTTTTCTTCATTTAAAGACATTACGTAACATTATCATGTGTGAAATTACATACAGGGCAAGATTTGACGTTTGTGGT
This sequence comes from Medauroidea extradentata, assembly GCA_003012365.1. Classification (NCBI taxonomy): domain Eukaryota; kingdom Metazoa; phylum Arthropoda; class Insecta; order Phasmatodea; family Phasmatidae; genus Medauroidea; species Medauroidea extradentata. Next base: position 20,364 of record PNEQ01079087.1, read on the forward strand.
TACTATAGGTCGTTCGGGAAAGTGTAAGCATTAAAAATTAAACCTTTGAAAAATATTACTAGCCATTACTGTATATAATTCAACATTAACTACAGTTTCTTACTGCTTGTATGGTTGGCAGCGGAATCAAGCAATATAGTTCCGTGTATTTTCTTATTTAAATACAACAATACTGAAACAAAATCAACCGAAGTAGACATACAGGTGTTTTAAATCATTAAATTTTTTTATCAAACGGCATAGATTCCTGCCGACTGCATAATTGATCTTACACATGTAAACACAAACATTCCATGTCCAAAGAGGTTAGACGATTTCCGCAGTTTGCTGCTACGCGCAGAAATTTTCAATTTGGCTGAAAATAGAACTTTAGCAGGGCTTTTTCGAGTGCTCACTTTATCCCAAACTACCTACATACTGTTTCGAAATGCATGCTGAACAATTTGTCAATGTTTACAATATTGGAAATCTCAAGTCTTAAACCACGTATACACTAGGCGAACCGAACGCGTAATGTAACATGTTCGCCTAGTTTGTAAGGGGTTGTGAACATCTGACGAGCGCGCCACGAACGTGCTGCGAGTGCGTGACAAGCAGCTCGCGAACTGCTCGCTGTCGGTTTTTGCGATGAACACAAAGGGATTCGCTGTCCTAGTTTGGATGCGTTCGCTGTGAGTTGCGCCTGCAAACGAGTCACACGCGAGCATGGACGACTGGACGAAAGAAACTGTGCTACAGTTCATTGAAATTTATAAAACAAATAATGTTTTGTAGGACCCTACTGATAAAGACTATTATAAGAAACACATGAAAGAAGGCGTGTGGCGAAGCATAGCAGTTTCAGTAGGAAAAACCGCTGACATCTGCAAAAATAAACTCATAAGTTGACTTGCATCTTATCGAAGAGAGAAGGCTAAAGAAAAAACATCAATTGGTTCAGGAAAAGATAACCTTTAGTTACATATGAAGTTCGTAGATTATTTATTTTGAGCATCAATGTGGTATGAGAGGTTACGAACAGTCGTACACATTTCAACAATGACCCAGTGAAAATTTAAAATAAACTAGAAATTTTGGAGTAAAATAAACATTTGAATACATGTTCACATCATGTTATACAGTGTAAAAAAGTAAACTTTAGTTAAATATGAAGTAAATAGTTTATTTATTCAGAGCAACAATGTTGCATAAAAGATTAACAATTATGAAACAATTGTACATTTTTAACAATGGCCCAAATTAACCAAATTTTTTTAATAAAATATATGATTGAATAAATGTTGTATAGTGATTTGGAATATTGTTTCTAAACTATTTTTATCACAATCAATAATGGCTGCATATATGTACATGACGACTACAAAATAATATTCAACTTTACTTAGAAACTTAGGACTACTTCTGTCTATGCTTTAAATATATTAAATGATGAAAATATATCATCAGTTTACATAAGGTTTGTTTCAAAAGGTTATTTATTTAATTCGCAGGTGCTGCAGAGGTATACAACAGCAGGTGGTTCACGTATGAAGCGTTCCGGTTTCTGCAGGACCGAGATACACCCCGAAAGCGGATTAGTACTGTAAGTATTTAATCTGTAATGGTCTTTTTATGCACACATATTCTGCCATGGTATCGCTCCTTCTTTCATAAAATAATCGGTTAGTTCTACTCGTATGTTGTTCACATAAGCTTATATAACTTGTAAAGTTTTTGTACTGGCCACTAATGTGTTGGAACTTCAAATCCCGTATAAGTTCCGAACCGTTTCTCTTTTTGTACAGTGCAGTACGCCACCTTCACAGAGGCTTTCGTTGCCTATGTACATTGCTTTGGTGTGCATATAGTAGCAAAGTACCACTGCACAGAATTAGAGCCAACAATGTGTCGTTACTATACATGTCGTCAAGTTTCTAGATTTGAAATGCAGCACTACCTGATCGTACCATGCTCGCTGTTACTGGTGGATCAGACCATGCTCGCTGTTACTGGTGGATCAGACCATGTTCGCTGTTTGCTCTTGCTCGCGGCGTGCTCGTAACGTGCTCGCTGCTCCCAGTTTGCAGCGAGCATTACATTACATGCTCAGTTCGCCTAGTGTATATGCGACTTTAGCATATCTGTTCCATGTTTGTCATCCAGTCAAGTTCCGTGTCATAAGCAAATTAAAAAGACATAAAAGAAACCTACTAGACCTAATTAAGTTTTCTGGGTCACGTGACCAAGATTATTGATTAAGAGAAATGGCCAGATTGTGATCAAGTGTATGCAAGCAATTAGTTTGGGTCACTTTTAAGCCACAAGAAAAACTCAAATCACTTTTAAAGGACTCCAGTTGTAATTTTACTCTACATAGGTAAATGGAAGAAGTTTCATAAAAACCTCATGACGATAATAAAACAAAACTATACAAAATTTGTGGAGTCAAAAGAGTGTCAACCGACCGGAACAATTAACTTACAATATTTATTTGAACTTTACTATACCCGCCATACGGTAACTTGATACAATCTGGAAGCCCTGCATCTAGCTCGGATCTGTTTCCACACCAACTATGTATCCTTCCCCGAACATCAATAATAACATTGCCTGGCTGACTGCTGCACTGCAAGCCGACGTACATTGTCCATCCGCCGTCACTAATTATGTCACCTCTAAAATATTGTAATGTAAATATACATTTTATTTCATTTCCTGAAATTGAACACACATTACAATTTTCAATAATTTAGCCACTGCCAACCCAACCATCGTCCAACTTTCGTACAACAGACGTGTTTAACTCACTTTTAAAATAATTATTTAGAACTATTTTCATACTCGTGGTTGCGTAACAATAAAAAATAAATGTATTTATTTATATCACCATATTGCTTTTTCATTTCCTTACATAGTTGTACGGTAAAACTGAAATATTCCTAGTAATTTTTTTTTTAACAGTTAGTTTCTAAAAGTATGAACTTACTGTACGGTGAGTATAGTTTAATACTCAAAAGTTCATTGTTGCACTGCGTTTATTCCACTGCAAAAGTGTTTATTTTATTGAGGTTGTGTTCACTCAGTTGTAAAATATAGTACAAATTATATAGGCTAGTGCTTGATTTTAAGGGCCACATACACATAAAGGTGGTGCAGGTTTTACTGTATTAGGTATATGCTACTAATAGAACTATCAACTTAAGTGATTTTGCCAAAAAAAATTGTTTCTAGCTCTTTGCTGGAGGGCCTAAATTAAAAACAGAGGAATCCAAGACTGCACCTGCTTAAGATGGCTTCCTAGGCAAGCTGTGTCGGAGTACGTGAAAACACAAAATCAACGGAGCACTAAGGTTGCTGTAGACCAGAGTATCTAATACATTACCACCTCTACTTGCAAGCCACACATTAGCATGCACTGCTCAACTATAATTTAATTTTCTTTTGAAATTCTTAAGAGATGATCAAACTATATTATTTGAGGGAAGTATTGCGTAAGAGTCCAATGAATGTCTCTATCTGTGAATTTCTTAAAAACGTTGGTACTTTTCCAGATACATACAGCAGTCTGTGAAGGCAGTTTTTAACCATTTAGGGGTCTGAAAATCATGTTCCTAATACAAGTATTGAGGTTTTAAACTTACAGAGACAAAGCGTGTGTGTTCTTTTTAATAAATATGTAAATGTAATGCACATTAAATCAATTTAGTAAAAAAGAAACAATTACTACTTGCTGCAGAACATTTCAAGCAGAGGTAAGAGTAGATACGTTTTAAGAAATTTCACCGGAATAGCCAAACGACTTTATGTGCAGTTACAAATCTTTATGTAAACCTCCACATGTTCATTTTTATGGTTATGTATTAAGGCCTAGCCTACTTAATTTTATTTATATGTGCATTTATCATCATCAGATGTTACATGCGTAGAGGTTATCAAAATTACCTATATATACTTCAAATTAAAAGAAAACTAAAATATTAGTACAATATAACTATACATACTTTTTTTTTATTTAATAGCATTAATATACACTAATTACCATTCAAAAGGATGTATATATACTATTTATTTGGTGAATGCCTAACACAAGCAACTCCCAGGTTGTATTGTAGTCTTCTATTTCTTTTATGTTATAGAAACTATATCTGACAAGAATTGTACTATTTTGTTAAAATTATTTTAAAGGCATTTATCAGAAAGTTAAGTACTTTGTTTGGTTACATATTCTACAAGTCCAGTATGGTGAAGACATTTGCCAAGTATAGCTTTTTTATGCTGCACTATTTCTAAGTGCGGGTTAGGCATATAAGAGGTTTGGTATTGTTCAACGAAATTGTTTTAATTTTTTATAGGTATTTATATTATTTTACAAGCATAATAGCTAGAGATGATGGTTTATCGCGGGAAAACTTGACTATTTGCTAGGATTCAACGTATGTTCAGCTTATCAAAAGATCACTGGGTTTTCCTTGTACGCGAAGCTACTGCCCTATTTGACTAAGCCAATAAGAATACCGCTATTTTAATATTTGATGCACGTTATTGGTCTATAGACAGCTACGTTGTGTCAGTGTTTTCAAGGCTATGTTGGCAGAAAACATTTTCGTGATATACCATCATCTCTAATAATAGCATGTTCATCACATAAGAAAGTGGTAATAGGTTTTTATGAGCTTACAGACATACAGGTTTGAGATTTGTGAATGCCTACTTTATTGATACGTTAACAGAAGCACAATATTATATTCACAAGTATTTTGGGTTTGTTTATTTACTACTGACTATCTATATGACTTATTTGTGCAGTTATTTTATGTGGGCCCATGTGTCAGGCACGTGGTGAAATTACTTGGACAAAAAAGGCAACAAAGTCATAGCACGTGCAATAAAATGTTACCAGTATATCTTTTTTTAGTAACAGTCAAACTGGTTGATTTTGTTATTAAAAAAGCATCAATTTATGACTTGAATAGTAAATTTTTCCTATATTTTTCTGTTTACTAGCATGCAAGTAGAAACTTTTGGAAGTCATTTTAAAATTCAATGCTCAAAAAATTAATATCTGCGACCCATTCTACAGTATTATGTTATTTTTGAACACTTCTTGCAATGGGGGTAAACTGCAATAAAAAATTAATAAATAACTCAGATTATTCCACAAAAGGAATTCCATCAGTAAGTACGAAACAAAATGAACAACAAAAAACTGGATGTAGACAACAGCAGAAATGGACACTTTGAGAAAGTAAATGCAAACAAATAAAACAGTGACTGTGAACAGGCTTTTTTGTTGCAAGGAGACAGTTGTGTTCGTCTGTTTTTTCATTGTCTTACTGTCCAATGTTACTTGGTTCATTTTTTGGTGGTTGGGTGCTTGTTTGTGGTTATTTTCTTCTAAATCACTGACTGAATTCCTTGTGGGATTGTATATGTTTTACCTTTGTTTGTCAGTAGCAAATAATGTCCTTTTGTTTGTTTACTTGTCTGTTATTTTGTGTGTATTCTCTGGTTTTCTGTGACACGCCATTTGCTGCAATGGCATTTGAATCCCTTGAATAAGACGAGGGAAATGTTTTTTTTATTGTCTGTACACCGTGAACCCAATGGACTGTCGTGAGTTTTACTTCAATCAGATATGTACAAAAATGTATAAGGTAGGACTTCAAGACATTTCGAAATTCTTTAACTACGAGTGTGAAAATACTTTTTTGAATATTTTTTCATAGGCTATCGAATTGGTCAAGATGTTGAGGTGCAGTTTGTTTTAGAACGATTTTTACGTAAAGACCAAAAAAATATTTCAGGGTATTTTCCAAATTAGACTCCAAAGACCAAAAAAGCAAAATGTAATTTTTGTTTAGGATTATTAATGCTTATTTAAATATCTGGCATGGGATTTATTAAGTTTTGGAAATGGAACAGTCATATGGCAGCCTTAATGTTTATAAATAGTTTTTTGAAATTTGAATCCCATACGTGTTGTAAAGGAGCATGAGGTTTTTCAATGTCCCGTATCCAAACGTTACGCCAGTTCACCTTTCCACTCGAGTGAAACATTGGTTCGTCACTGTACACTAGAAGGGTGGCAAATTATTCTTCCTGCATAGTTTTCTGCATGTGCTTACAAAATTGAGCTCTGATTGTGTAATCTTTAAGATGAAAGTACTGTAACGACTGCAAGCGGAGCAATTTAAGTGGTAACCGTGGTCAAAAAATGTCTATACCACCATAGAACGCTCTTGTAACCTGGTAGTTCTGTGTGGTAACGCCTTTGGAACTCGTGTTGCACTGTAACAACTGATTAACACCTATCGTGTTCTAAAACATAAAATGTTTTTTTTTTGTTAGTTGCCATTTTGTAAATTGGTGTGATGAAAGGGTAGTTTAGATCAGTATAAGCCCTTTTTGTGAATTTTTATTTTGTTTGGTGGTTAACCTCAATCTTTAATAGGAACAGTTTATGAATTACCCTACGGATTTTTAAAACGCAAAGAACAATTGATAACAACCTTGTATCATTCCATTATCGTCATGAATTTGTTCTTTTCAAAAAGGTAAACATATTTGGACAGGTTTACTAATTTCCTCAATATAACTTTCTACAGGCATGCTGTCAAGTAGTTCAAACACTATGCAACTGACAGTCTTAAAGAAAGAGAAGTCTCATCAATAATGAAATTTCTAACGGTTTTAAAACTTTTGCATTCCTGGGAATAAAGAGAGGTTTTGAGAAAAACCCTTAAAAATGTAAATTAGTTTCAAGGAATCCAAAAACCAACCAAAGGAGCAACTTCCTCACAGTTGAAACTTAATATTTACTTGTAAGCCTACATATGTATAATAAGTTAGCTAACAGATTTTTGTATCAACAGTGAACTCATACAGATTGTGCGGTACTGTGGTACACATTTATCAGGTGATGTAGTGATTGTGGATGTCACTTACTCGCAAGGCCACTCCTCATTCACCTCCTAAGGCGTGTACGAATGCTCATAACTTGGAGTAGGGTAGATTTTCTTAGTAATGAGACCAAGTTTTGTCAACCGTCAGGATTCTTGATGAATGCCTGTAATGCTGTTCAGGGTTTTAATATGGCAGGAACAAAGAAAACTTTCTCAGTTATCAAACTGCAGCCAAAACCACTGGAAATAGAAAAGTGAATTTTTTTTGTAGGTATGGGTACCCTTTAATTCAAAGGCGAGCACTAAGAAGGGACTTTTTGAAATTCTACACCTAAGTGGATGAAAAGGGGTGAAATGTGTCTATCATCGTGACTTTTACTTCAATGGGTGAATCATAAAAATGTATATTAGACAGTTTAAGGATTTTTCAAAATTCAACCTTGAAAGGTTGAAAAGACCTTAAATGTCTTTTCTATTTATTATCTGTGTCTATTTGACACTTTGGGATACAGAGTTGCTTTTTGCTTCAAAATAATGCTTATGTGAATACTCAAAAAGTGGTTAAGGATGATTCAAAATTTGATGGCATATGTACAAAATACTTTTTTAGTTTATCAGATCATGTCATACAAAGTTATGCACCAGATACTGACTTTTTTAAAGTTTTGCCTCAAGACTACCTGTAAAGTGCGTATATGAATTAGTGAAGTGTGTTCACTCTATATTACCTGTTATTACAATGTATGAGTTAAGTGTCCCTTACCCAAGTTTTTTTTTTTTGCTTTTCCAAAACATTCTTTGTTCCATTATATATTCTTAACTCCAACTTTTTATGGTGCAAATTTAGAATTTTAGTTTCTTGGCATAGGTAGGCCTATACGTGGAATTGGCAGAAATTATTTTCAATGCCTTTTCATCATGCCTTATACACCTGTATACTTTTTGCAATATAAACATGTTTGTTAATTTTTGAGAATGGATAAATTTAAAACTGTAGCAGTCCTAATACTTAAGAAACATTTAACAAAACTTTAAGTGGGGGTAACTTTGAATACGTGGGGTGACTTTGGGGCATTACAAAAAATATTCGTTGCTTATGTGGTAGCCCTGAAAAAGGAAATTTTCTTGCTATAAATAGCTACCTTACAATTAATTAATACGTACCCACAGTTAACAATAAATAAAAATAGTATTAAAGTGTCCCAGTCACCTTATGTTAGAATAAAGGCCTTTATACTTTATATTCTTGTGACTTGCCTATTTGACAGATACTCCAGAAAGTATCAAGTTACTGTACAACACGTGCATGAATGTCACTTCATGTACGGGACACAGACCGCAATGTCGCTCTGCCACACATACTAAGTGCTAATGTTTTGCAAGCAACTGTTACACAATGTGAGGCCTACTTGACAACTAAGGTAATGGCATGCAACCTGCTTTATCCTTTGAAACATTAAATAAGAATGTATAACCTAACAGAGTTACGTCAAGGTAAGCTTGTGTGTTCCTCTAACTGCAGGCAAAACACCCCATAATTTCCCTGTCATGTTGTTATCACAATGGCGCGACACACGCAACATGAATAGAAAAATATGTCAGCTAATCAGCGTTGAGGTGGACGTTGTGAAGTCACCAAAACTTTAATGCTGATTGGCTGACATTTTTTGTTATTCGCGTTGTGCACATTCATGTCACTTCTGTCGCGCCATTGCGACTGATTCCACCATGATGTGTGATATTACTCATTAAATGTTTGCAGATAGGACGTACCTAAAAATCTGATTATAGTAATCTGCTGCCTTGAGCTTCCTTCCTCACATAATGACTAAAAGCAAGGAAGCAATAAGGGCAAAATGGCTAGCACATCAAATGCTGCTACATGCAAGACACATAATAGGTATGCAGGTTTTCCATTTAACCATTTGTCCTATGAGACAACCTGCAATTACCATTATTTACACAGAACAAGACTAAGCAGCAAAGTCTACTGCATATGACACTCATTTTGTAGGCCTAGTCAGTTATAACACATTGTATATCCAGTTATTATACTTTGAGATAAATGTAACCCCTTACTTTCATACATTCAACTTTTATTTGTTTCAGACTTTCATATTATCAGCCATTAATAACCATACTTATACTGTTGTGCAATGGATTCAGGCAGTTATATGACCTAAAAAAAATAAACTAATATATTCCCAGCAAATTCAACACTGCCTAAACAAAACTACACATTATTAGGATATGTTGGTAACCCATAATTTTTGTTTACTGATGAAACCATTAAAAATTTGTATGGCACAGAACACTTTGTTTAACATACAGGTGTATCGTTTAACATAACATACACTGGCTCCAACAAGATACACTTATTTCAAACACATAATTACAGTTTAGGTACCAAATAGACTATCGTTACGTTTTAAACTCACTTTTAAATAACGGCGTACTCCAACTACTGCGCCAGAATGATCCAGATGCGTACCAGTTGGGTGCCGCATGTTCCAGTTACCGGACCTCCCACCGGGAACATTCTGACTTTCGCATTTCAATTAAGAGTTGCACTCGATGGGTGCACATCAAGAGCAGTTTTTGCCACGCCATCTCAGGAGATGATTCTATATTTGAGTTGCAAATATGGAGTGAGTGAGAGATTTTGGTCAGCCCTTAACATCGAGATCTTCAGCACAAGTGAGGGGTGACATTAAGTGAGTATGGAGCAGCGCCGGAATGAAATGGTGGGGGAAACGGGAGATCCCCTAGAAAACCCACAGACCAACAGCATCGTCCAGCATAATTCCCACATGTGAAAATCCGGGGATCGACCCCACCATGCAAATATGGAGACGACCTTTAATTATGTAAACAAAAGTAAATGTTTGCTGCTGTGAAAATTCTGCAATTATCAGTTCCAACCACGGTCGTAGAAGAACAGGTCTGGACACTCGCCTATCTAACAATGCATTTTGCTTGACCCCCTTGTTGTTTGGCTGTAGTTCGTCAAGTTACCGAGAATGTCGTACTTTTTGGCGCTGTTTTCCGGGTGGTCGGACTTAAACTCCGTCCACTTTTTTCCATTGTTAAATTTATAAAGTAAATAAAGATTGCTGTAGCCTTTTCTTAAAATTGTGAGCGAAGAAAGTATTTCATAAATTGATAAAAAATATGTTTTGATAAATTGTTTATTTTAGCGGAAAGGAAGTGGGCGGAGTTTACTCCGACCGCCGTAACATCAGCGCAAACAAAACACAATATTCTCGGTAACTTGGTGAACTACAGCCAAACAACAAGGGGGTCAAGTTTCTTGGCGAGTGTCCAGACCTGTTCTTCTACGGCCGTGGTTCCAACAATTGAATAAGGCAAAACCGTTTACACGGTGCAAAAAATACAGTGTTTATTTTAATAACTGCATTTGTTATTAAAACTATAGTAAGACTAGTAGGGATAAGTCATTCGTGCACATAATAACTGACTGACCAATAAGAGGAATTGTAGTAACGTAACTTCTCAAATTTCGTAGAATTGAATTTTGGCCTTTTTCGAGTACCTTGGGTTAAAGAATTTTGTGATTTGAATAAATTAGTGTCACAAATGTTTTGCATTGTAAATGTGGCTTGTTCCAGTTGTTGGGGCATAAAAAATAAGCACTTGTTGCAAGCAATCACGTGACTATTGAATGTTTTTAGTTTTTGGGACACACTACATGCAGCCTTGGGAGCAGTCAATTGGAAATTGCCATTAGAATCATCTAACAGAATTTGTAGGCTTACTGGAATTCTGGATAACTCTACTAATTTTAAAACATACAATCAAATCAATATGAAATCACCTGAACATGACAAACAATGCATGAGCATACTTAGTCAAACACATTATTTCCTGATAACAGTTCCAAAATTACTACTTTCATTCAGTCTGCAAGATTTATCTGAGTCATGGTTAGAGCCTAAATTTAAAAAATCCATTAACTTATAACCATACTGAAGGACCTCTTACTTCCTCAACCCTCACAATTTTTCAAATAAAATTTAAACCAATGTCTAGTCAGGTTATGCAAAATACGTCAAAATCAAATCAAGGAATACACAGGAAGAGTATTTCCTCTACTACAACAACAAATTTTTAGTTGTCATTATGTAGTGTTTGCACATGCACAAGTGCAATATGACTAGGTGAGTTTCAGATTTTACACCCATGAATGAAAACAAAGATAACGGAAGAGGTCCTTTAGGCTTACTGAGGAGTATCACCAAGATCTTGGGACTAGTAGATTCTACGACGATTCAGTTGAAACCTTGCTACAGTTCTACATTCTGTAATTCCGAAGTAAAAGTGTTTTGAGAAGCTGGTCATTCAGGAAAATGAGATTCTGTAGCCATTTTGGTAAAATGAGATTCCATAACATTCTCCAACCAACACGCTGATATGATGTAGGTCAACAACAAAATTTACTTGAAATAAACACTGAAACACATTTACTAATCTTCACATATAAAGGAGAACACTGACTGACTGACTGACATATCAAACTGTAACCCAAACCACTGGACCTAGAATCGTGAAAATTTTTGTGTGGGTTCGGCTCAGGTCGTAGGCAAGCACTAAGAAGGGAGTTTTCGAAATTCGACCTCTAAGGGGGTGAAAAGGGGTGAAACGTGTTTCCGAAGAAGCGTTGATAGAGCTCAAACTCGACGGCCTATCATCGCGATTTTTACTTTAATAGGACACACATAAACATGCATATAGTAAGCCAATTTAATGATTTTTTTTAATTTCAACATTTAAGGGGGTGAAAAGACAAATATGTTTCCGGATATATATTGAATCCTTCGGGATAGAGAGTTGGTATTCACTTCAAAATGTTGCTTACGTAAATACCCAAAAAGCAGCTATATGATTTTTTTAAAATTTGATCCGCAAGCAGCAAAAAGGGGCAAAACGTGTTTTTATGAATTGTCTATAATACTAAAACACAATTGACTATCGTGATATTTACTTCAATTGGTTATGTATACAAATATATTAAATACGTTAAATGTGTTTTCGATTATTCCTCTACATCTATTGAACCAATTGAGATATTGAAGTGCTCTTTGCTTTAGATTGATACTTTTGTAAATATCCCAAATACTATTAAATATATTTTCCGAATTCAGCCCCAAAGAGGTAAAAAAGAGTAAACTGTGTTTTCGATTTACAATCGATATATATCGATCCCATTGATTTTTATATAGCGACGTGATTTTTATTTATGATTGATGCTTACTCAAATACCCGAAAAGAAATTTCAGAAATTTTCTAAATTCGCTACCTAAGGAGGTAAAAAGGGGTGAAAGGTGATGAAATGTGATTTAATTTAATAGTCGATATATCTTGAACCCAAGGGGCTTGTAATGTTTTTCACGTCCAAGAGATACTAGTTAAGAAGTCTAAAATGTGGTATAAGGATACTTCGAAATTCAGTCTCTTAGGAAGTAAAAAGACCTTGAATGTGTTTTCGACAAATCCTCAATATCTATCGAACGCGTCGAGATATATAGTTAATTTTTGTTTCAGGATGACGATTACAGAAATTATCGAAAAACTTTTTTACGATTTTTTAAATTCAAACTCTCAGTACTGTGCAGGGGTCATATGTGTTTTTAATGAATTATTGATTTTGATTCGACTGAAAGGGTTACCATTGTGATTTGCACCTCAATAGGATACTTATAAAAATGCCAAAGATGTGAAATTATTTCCAAATTCGACACCCAAAAGGGTGAAAAAGCACAAAAATTTGTTTTCCTTCAACCCATGATACCAGTAGATATTGAGGTGTTGTTCATGTCAGAGTGATGCTTACGTAAGTATTTAAAAAATTATATGTAAGTTTTTTTTACTTTTTAAGATAACTTGATTATTAAGAATAAAGCTCAAGGCAGATGATCCAAAAAGCAAATACGTCCAGCGAGAAATAAATTATACAGGAATTTCACTTTACAGTAACCTATCGAAACGTGGTGTACAACCTCTATGAGCCCAGGACATGAATATTTTATTATTTAATTAAACTTGTTTTATGAATTATTTCGACATTACCGTACGTGACACAGTTGTCTACATTCTGGGAGGTTCTGGGCTCGAATTTCATTAAGGGCGCCGTCTACCCGCGCGTGAGGCTCAAAAGCGACGGAGCTGTTACGGCGACCTTAAAGCGTGCATCACATGTCACGTCGCCTCATCGAGCCAAGCGCTGAACTAGGGTGCAAGGTTCCCGCTGAACCGTTTTTACTATGGGACTTTCAGCGACAACACTATCATTTTATCTTACGCGACGAATGGGAAGGAGCCGCTCTACAGGTCTATAATATTCAGAATATCATGAAAATGATTACTCTTACATAAAAATCAGCGTCAAAAGTCCCGATTCGGTCACTTTCACACTCAAAAAAATACTTGTTAGGAACGAAAACAGTTAATGGCTAAATTACCTGTACTAAGATCCTTAAATGCTTTTCGTAGCCTAACCGCGTGACAACATGTTGAATGGTTTTTGAATGAAATCAAAATTGTTAAAGGTCTGCGCGCCTCTTCACGATTCTAGTAGACGGCGCCCTTAAAAGCTGCGTGCAAACGTTTAATTCTGACACACAAAAACTGCACAACAGAAAGAATTAGAGATAAATTTGCATGTAGTCGTTTAAATGGGGTAAAGTGGATTATGCAGTTCACTTTCCACTTAGGTTCCTCAACAACATCAGCTCACATATATCATCTCACTAATCTCAAGGTTGGGGCACCAAATACGTTTCCGCGAAACATTTCCCCATCAAAACTTTCTAATGGCATTAAACTTCAAGTGAATATTTTGAAAATATGTAATTGAGGGCACCGCCACCAATGGTTGTGCACAGGGTAAATCAGGTGTTTTTCATTCTATTAACCTCGTACATTTAAGAGTGCAGTACTATAAATAATGCCCTGGTGAAGTCTTCATTAGTGGCAGGGACAAACTTATGACTGCTTTTCACATGAACAGCTATAGCTACTTATCCTGCTGCAGAATTAGCTCAACTAGCAGTTTGGACATTGTAACACTTGATGTCTGAAGTACCAATCTGGTGTACAAAGAGGTTTCACAATAAAATTAAAGCAAATATCAGTTATGAATAATGCTCGCGAGCAAAGCCGCGGGGGACTGCTAGTATCTTATAAAAGGCTTTGCTGACAGTAATTTCTTCTCCAATTTATTTACAACAGCGCAAACAGTTATTTGCACTAGTGTGGATTAGCATAAACTGGTATACTGTAGTTGTAAGTACTTACTGTACAATTAACACTTTCAAGATAATTCTTCCTTTCAACTAATTCCTATATGCCATTTGTTAGACTAAACATACAGTTTAAGGTCTTGTTACGGAGTTTTGCAGTGATATTGAAAATATTTTTTTTATTGCTACCTAATACTCATATCAAAATTTCGCTGCACAGTTTTGACACTTATATGTTATAATTTGTAGCTGAATTTTTTTGTAGAATTATACTGAATGGTTTTTTAGATTTCATTACCCAAAGTACCACGTTTTTCGTCGTGAAAATAAGCAAAAATGAAGTAAATTATTTTTTTGCTGGTGAATGGTATATTATTTTAAAAAAACGCGTCCACAGTATTGAGCATTGTGTGATTGCACATTGACTCAAATTTTTTCAAAACTTTTGGTTAAAAATATTTGAGTTTTTGGCACCAGTCTGAAAAAACTCGGGAACAAGCCCTTTAAGGGGCAATCACAGATTATCTCTAGATTTTACAACAATAATATTTTCTTCAAACAGGCCTATTCTAAACAAGGCAACATTTAAAAGTGCTAAAAAATATTTTTTTGTTACCTTTTATAAAAAAAACATAATTATGAGTTCCTAGTTCATTTTTATAGGTCTTCTGAAATGTAAGATCAATAGTTAGGTTTCCATTATGGAACTTTTGCCATTTTCGGTCACAAAACAAAACTACGCAGCGAAAACCAATAAATCAACACTTAGGAGGGAGACTGACTCTCAATCGTGACTTGATTGAGAAGCCTCTCTCGTTACTTATGGGACACTAGCAAACTTACTCCGGTTACCATCTCCAACATGACTTAATACACAGCAGCCTATTGTGTACCTAAAGACTATTTAGAGTACAAATTTTAACAACATAGGCCTACTAATGCTGAAAATGCCTGTTTTTATGCTCCCAAAATACATACAAGTAGCCTACTACAAATTTAAAAAATGGAACTATTAGGCATGTAATAATTCTTCAATACTATTTATAAACAAATGCAACGTACATACGTGGAGTGGATTTTAAATAGGTCTACTTGATTTTCTTGACGCTATACATAGTGAGCTGTGGCTCAACCTGACATCACCCTTAATTAGATAACCATCCACAAAACCTCAAAAAACAATTTCATTAAATAATACTACAGTAAAATCTTAAACCAACATACAAGTCTGTTAAGTTCAAAAATCCATTTTATGACAAAACCTTGATTTTACAACACAACCAGCACCAGTGTAACTCAATTTTACAAAAGCAGCAATTATGTGAGGTATATGGGGAACAGTATGTATTGGGATGTTAATTATCAATGAAGATAACTCTTGATTTTCAATTGCTTGTGACATCAACCACTGTAATAAAGCTAGTTGACTGTATTTCTAAATATAAATTACAAAAGACTATTCTGGCGAAGACGTGAAGAAGGCGGAAAGAAACTAATAGGCCTAATATAAACATAGGTAAATATTAAGAACAGGTATTCATCATATACCAGCGAAACTATTAATTTGACATGTAAAGTTTATTTTAAAAAATGTTTCTTTAATAGTTACAAGTAGTCACACATAAAGAAAATAGTTACTTACTTAAATAGAAATTCTCAGATTTTCGTTATGTTAGGTTGGTTTAAGTTAGTTTACATAGAGTTTTTCCATCTTTTATTTGCTTAAGAAGCAAAGTACAATTTTCTGCACACACAACTACTGAGAAATTTATGTATGCCTATGTAAAATTAATAGTTTGGCCAGTATACTATGAGTAGCTATTCTTGATATCTAATCAAACATGAACATTCACAATTCAAAACTAAGTTTTTACTCATTATTGCTCATTACTGACTGGTGAGACAGTATGTCTCACCAGTCAGTATACGATGCATAAAAATTGCTAGGGCCTACAGTTTCCCGAACTTCTAATGACTCATTTTGCTAACCAAAATTATCTGCATCAACGCTATGCTATATTCAGGGTTTCACTGAAAAATGTTCCTAACTCACTATAACTGCAGGATAAAAGATTTTTACTATGCCTAAGACAGTGTACAAATTTAAAACCTTTTTTTTTGTAAATACTTTATTTTTGATTAACAGGAAGCAAGGAAACCTTGTAGGCCTACCTAGTGTTTACAGAGTCAATTAATTCGGCGTAGGACTAAAATTGCATGTAGCAGCAAAACAATATTTTGTATATTAGACTATAGTCGAATGTCACGACAAAAGAGTTGAGACCACACCCGTGGCGATTTTTAAAACAAGCTAAATAATTTTTTTGTGAATGTACGGTGCACTATTTTGTGAAATGTGTCATACGATTGCATGTCATATGACTGACACAAATTTTTTCAAAGCAATAAGTTTTGATTTTATTGCACCAATGTGAAAAGAACTATCTAGTACGGGTATCAAAAGATAAGTTGCTAGTAGAATTGGACCTGTACAAAAGTGATAAGTATGGAAACAGTGATGGAAATGCCACCAGCACTAAAACCTGGCAGTTAGTAGAGGCAATTACAAAAGCTCTTGAGGGTAAGGTAGTTAAACAAAAATTTTAGATTGTGTACAAAACATTACCCGAGTGAAGTTTACCGATGACCAAATGTTCACCTGACAGCTTTTAGATCAACTCTTCACTTTCTCCTGCTCTCCAGCAGCAGTTTGCAGAAGAAAATTACCATTTGGAGAGAAAAAATTTAAGCGGTACACATAACCAACACAACGACAAGATGAAACAGATTGCATGGTGTTCAATTTATTGAAGAAACAAGCATGAAACTATTATTCTACATAATATTAAAAAAATAATGTGTATGTTGTCACATTCTGCAAACTATTTAACGTGTATAAAATACTAGCTGGTTCCCGCAACTTCTTTGTGTGGTTTTCCATTTAATGCAATAATATTTCTGAAAAAAAAAAAAAATTCCAAAAGTGGTAAATGGGGCAAAATTATGTTATAGGCCTAGATAAGGAACATTGTTCCACAAAATTTTTTGGGTATCCAGTTTTGCCTCCCACCTCCCCTAAAATATAATTTGTTTTAGTAGAAACCTTTGTGGGTGCACAGAACTCACCAAAATTTTCTTTCGTAAAATTTAATTTTTTTGGATACACCGTTTTGTCCCTATACCCCTCCCTCCAAAAATCAGTTTTTTTTGGGTGAAATTTTTGCGGGCAAACACATAAAAATTTGTTCACTAATTTTCTGGGTATCCTGTTTTGTCCCTCTATCACTTTTTGCCTTCCTCCGCCCAATTTTTTCAGTAATTTCATCACAATCAGATGGCTGGTATAGAATTGCACAGAAAACAAACATTAATTTAAATTATATAAGCTAGCAGTCCATCCACAGCATTGCCTGCATGTATTACTCGTAACAGCGAATATTAGGTCGGTCATCAAGTGTTAGAACAATCAATATGTAGGTTGAGCTTACAGTACTCTGCAGCAGGCTAAATAACTACAGCTGCCCATCTGAAAAACTGTCTTAATACTACCCCTACCACTTAATAACTGTGCCGGGTCTTATTTATAATAGTAGCAAAATAGATGAATGTGAGAGAGTATTTGGATAATATAAGTAGTAAATGTGTTATGATGACTCATTTATCTCGAGCACGATCACGGATGACTGTGCCTTCAATACATACAGTTGAATGTTCATTAAAAATAAATAAAATATTCAATCACCGGGCACACAGAGATTGTAACCACATGTAACAATATAATCGTAGAATGTTAACTTCCCTATAAATCACTTCTCTATGGCTGTGCTTGCTCTTTCGGATTGTCTGCTTTGAAAGGTTTACAAAAACTACGTCCGTCCCACCCCTCGGGGTAGTTGAGAGTTATTTCTCAGCATAAAATCTGAGATAATTATTTTTTTGCTATTTACGTAAGCATCATTCTGATGGTAAAAAAAAATACCTCTTTCTCAACTGGTTAGGTAGATATTGTGAGGTAAATGAAAACAAATTTGTCCTTTCACCTCCTCAGTGATCAAATTTCACAAAATCTTACCATTACAGGTTAAACATTTGTATAGTTATCTAACTGAGATGAATATCACGCTAACCCATTGAGTCCAAGCGTAATCTGCCATCCATTTAAAAACTTTTTTCATTCCTTCACAGCCCTAAGAGTTCGGATTTTGAAAATTTCTGAAATTTGTTTACAGGCATTTACGTATTCATCATCATAAAATTAAAAACAACTGTATAGGTTTGATAGCACTCTTAGATTTATTTAAAACACATTCCATGTATTTTCACTTCCCTTAGGATTCGAATTTAAAAAAAAAATTCATAAATAATTAAGGCTGCCGTATGAGTGTCCCATTTCCAAAAATCAATAAATCCAATGCCAGGTATTTCTATAAGCATTAATAATCTTCAGCAAAAATCACATTTTGCCCTTTTTTGTCTTTGGAGTCGAATTTGGAAAATACCATGAAATATTTTCTTGACTCTTTACATAAAATTGTTCTCAAGCAAACTGCACCTCAACATCTTGACCAATTCAATAGTCCATGAAAAAATATTCAAAAAAGTCTTTTCGCACCCTTAGTTAAAGAGTTTCGAAACGTCTTTTTAAGTCCTACCTTATACATTTTTGTACATATCTAATTGAAGTAAAAATCACAACAGCCCATTGGGTTCATGGTGTACAGACAATTAAAAAAAACAGTACATATCTAATTGAAGTAAAAATCACGACAACCCATTTGGTTCACACTGTACAGACAATTAAAAAAAAATACATTACTCCGTATTCAAGGGATTCAAATTTTGTAACATGCTAAAACCACTTTTTGAGTATTCACATAAGAATTATTTTGAAGCAAAAAGCAACTCTGTATCCCAAAGTGTCCAATAGACACAGATAATTAATTGAAAACACATTTAAGGTCTTTTCACCCGTTTCAAGTATGAATTTTGAAAAATCCTTAAACTGGCCAATATACATTTTTATGATTCACCCACTGTCACGATGATAGACCGCTGAGTTCAAGCTACGTAGAGGATTCTTAGAAAACACATTTCACCCCTTTTCATCCACTTAGGAGTAGAATTTCAAAAAATCCCTTCTTAGTGCTCGCCTTTGAATTAAAGGGTAACCATACCGACAAAAAAATTTCACTTTTCTATGTCCAGCGGTTTCGGCTGCAGTTTGATAACTGAGAAAGTTTTCTTTGTTCCTGCCATATTAAAACCCTGAACAGCATTACAGGCATTCATCAAGAATCCTGACGGTTGACAAAACTTGGTCTCATTACTAATAAAATCTACCCTACTCCAAGTTGTGAGCATTCGTACACACCTTAGGAGGTGAATGAGAGGTGGCGTTGCGAGTAAGTGACATCCACAATCACTACATCACCTGATAAATGTGTACCACAGTATCGCACAATCTGTATGAGTTCACTGTTGATACAAAAATCTGTTAGCTAACTTATTATACACATGTAGGCTTACAAGTAAATATTAAGTTCCAACTATGAGGAAGTTGCTACTTTGGTTGGTTTTGGACTCCTTGAAACTAATTTACATTTGTGTTTTTCTCAAAACCTCTCTTTATTCCCAGGCATGCAAAAGTTTTAAAACACAGTTAGATATTTCACTATTGATGAGACTTCTCCTTAAGACTGTCAGTTGCATAGTGTTTGAACTACTTGACAGCATCTCTGTAGAAAGTTTTTATTGATAAAAATTAGTAAACCTGTCCAAAATATGTTTACCTTTGAAAAGAACAAATTCATGACGATGATGGAATGATACAAGGTTATCAATTGTTCTTTGTGTTTTAAAAATCCGTAGGGTAATTCATAAACTGTTCATATTAAAGATTAAGGTTAACCACCAAACAAAATAAAATTTCACAAAAAGGGCTTATACGAATCTAAACTACCCTTTCATCACACCAATTTACATAATGGCAACTAACAAAAAAAAACAATTTTATGTTTTAGATCACGAAAGGTGTTAATCAGTTCTTACAGTGCAACACGAGTTCCAAAGGCGTTACCACACAGAACTACTAGGTCACAAGAGCGTTCTATGGTGGTATAGACAATTTTTGACATTGCTTACCACATAAATTGACCCGCTTGCAGTCTTTACAATACTTGCATCATAAAGATTACACAATCAGAGCTCAATTTTGTAAGCACATGCAGAAAACTATGCAGGAAGAATAATTTGCCACCCTTCTATTGTACAGTGACGAACCAATGTTTCACTCGAGTGGAAAGGTGAACCGGCACAACGTTTGGATACGGGACATTGAAAAACCCCATGCTTCTTTACAACACGTAAGGGATTTGCAAAACTTAATGTCTTTTGTGTAATCTCATAAGACAAAATGTGTTTACGAAAAGGGAGTAGTAGGTAAGTATAATGCACTCTGTAGTATTGGACAAGTGATAGGATCTACTCTTTTATTGGATGTTTAACGTTTTTTCCGAATGTACACAAACTCAAACATGTTGACGAACTATTTAAAAATGTGGCAAAATTTTTCAGAAGCTGTACATTTCAGTTGCCGATATGGCAGACGTGTATTATTAGACCAAGTTCGTACAGTACAGAATATTATTTCCTACTGATACACTATACATGCATTACAATAAAATTTGTACTAGCAATGTATACTATACAAAAATGCTGGAGTTAACCTCCAAAAATTTCTATACCAATAAGGGATCGCAAAGTGAAAGTTCTCCGACATATAACAGCTGCTTTCTGCATTTATCGAGAGTTTACTATATGCAAATAAATTTTAAATGTTACATAATACGTATTCTGATGGCCTAGTAATTAATAATTATTTTAATTAATTCCATACCCGAATTATATCCTTCAGGCAACAATTTTACTTCCTCCAGACTTCTCGTCCAACAAAAATACTACATTCCAACACCTTCTTGTTTTGGTGAACACACACTGATGTGTCTTTCATATTTTGTTTTGGGTACACTCACGGGAGCATGTGTTTACATGCACTTTCCTGTTTTTCATCTGCTGGCAGATATCCACCCTGCTTCAGAGCAGGGGACCTTGGCTCGAGTTTTCAGTCGCATGAGAGTTTGAAGTTTAATACTCTTTTCCAGGACATGGAGATTGTTTTATGTTCGGGTTTTCATTATTTCACGTTAAAAGTGGAAAAAATGTTTCTCCATGTCCTGAAAAACATCACTCGGCTTCCAAATCGCATACGACTGAAAACTCTAGCATAAGGCCCAAGGGTGACCAGAGTAGGTCTGGCGAAAAAACAGAGTTGAATATTTAGAGATCTTGTGGGCTGGAATCCAGTACTAGCACAAGGTTCTTGACCAGTTTTAGAGTAATGTGTACTCTATTGAGTAGATCGTGTAAGGTTTTCATAGGCGCATAAAGGTGATGGGGAACTTTTTCTTCATTGAAAACATTGTGGCGGATCTGACCTATCACGTCATATTGGAGTTATTTTCACAAACCAGAGAGAATTCTGCCAACTTCGTGTTCCAACAAAAATGTGTTGCCACCTTAACAATGAACTTCCACAGTACAAGATGTGATCAAGAGCACTTGACACAGTGCAGATGGCTACCTTGGTTTCCCGACAGTACACAGTGAGATTTCTTTCTTTGGGGATATGTGAAAGAGACTAATTACATGCTACCATTGGCAACAACTCTACATGGACACGGAAACTGCATTAACACAGTTGTCGTGGCCATCGACAGGGACATGTTACTACACGTATGGAGTTAACTCTACTACTGATTGCATGTGTGTCGTGTAACCAGAGCAGCTCACATTTTAAAACATTTGTTGAAATTTGCGGGGAAAAAACTTTTGAGATTTGTCAGGTTGTTTACAAGTAGTGCTGATAATTTTCTGACGAGCGAGTTACGAATTACAGATTTTCAAAACCTGAGGAATTATTTGAAATAACACTGTAATTTCAAGACTAGCAAAATGCATTCCAAAATACCAAAAAACCACTTTTCACAGACTGCATACTCTAAAAATATGTACTGTACTACTTTTCTCAGACTGCATAATCTAAAAATGTGTTAACAGTATACAAGCAAATCTATGATACACATATGTAATGGCCTTCGTCAATCAGTGGACTATTCCCAACAAAATAAAGCTCTGGCCGATTCTTAGGCCATGGTTACACTGCGGCCTGAAGTAGATAACCGAAATAGGTTTAGTCAGCCATTTGCAAACACGTTCAGTGTGTAGCTGCCGAAGTGAACATGTTCGCGTGGTTACACGGTTCTCTATTACCGCAGTCAAAATCGATTGTGTTTTGTTACGACAGTATATTGTTTTGAGGTTATGTTTGGTTTAACCGTTTAGCCTATGTACATAAGGTAAACAGAGGAAAGTAGCAAGAGACACGTCAAATTTATGTTATATTTTTTGAACTCACTTGTTTACACATTAAAAGTTGCGTCGGTCGCGATAAACTTTACCTTCTGAAAGCTCTACTTACCCCGTCCCAAAGCTTGTAACAGACACATTCATATGTTGGTGCAATTTGTTATGTGGTGACAAAAATTCTTCGTGACACAAAACATTTAAACCAATATTACACTATGGAACGTGGCAAGGATTTTCAAAAAGTAAGTTTTACCGCAAACTACCACGTGCCTCATGCATACAATAGTACTGGAAATGGCATACATTCTTTTTCCGTTGCAAATATATTGAAGGGCTCATATTTTTACATATACGTAGCCAACAAAATATTTTAATAACTTACCTGTTAATTTTATTTCCGCTGCTGCAACAAAACACAGGGTTGTCAGCCATCTTGTGCGCAATGCTTGTTGACGTTTAACAAGCCAATCATAGCAAGGCATAGAGATTGTTGTTTAGGTGAAGAACCTTTTCAGTTTGAATAGGAAGCAGCAACGATATGAACTACTTCAGACACTGTGTGACCACACGTACGGCTGAGCAAGTTTAATTTAAACTAGTTCCGAGACCCGTGTAACCGCGGCCTTAGACATGACGACTACACACCCGTACAGCAGCTTACGTATAGCGGCAATGTGGCACTTGATGAACTTACATGCTGTCAACCTTATCAAATTCTTGCAGTCTTAGTCAACAGACACTGGTAAAAACTCCAAGCCATTGCACAATGCACTACACTGCACTAAGGCCAAAATTATTTTATTTTCGACTTATTTTTACAGTGGCGAAGTTAAGGTGTAACCACCTTGTCTTACACTTAACCTTATGTATATTTTACAATTATTCGCCCTTATATTTCCATACCCACAGTATTTCACAATTTGCAATGGTTTGTATTCCGTCTTTGCTTATTGTTCATTCCTTTTGCCAGTTTATTAGCAAGACATATCTGACGATTAAGTTGTTCAAATGCTTTTTGCTAATAAAAAATTAATCCCTTCCTTATAATTTCTTGCGATAGCTGTTTAAATTTTTATGTCTTGAATTACTAGTTTATGCCATTAGTAAATACTTAAGACATATTGTCAATATTTTGTTTCATGCCTACAACTAATCAATTGACTATACATTAACATTTTCATCAATTATGAAGCTATTAAGGTATACCTGACTGTAAACAAAGCCATTTGGAACTTGAGACATTTGTTTATATAACCACTCCTAGTGCTCGAGACACTGTGATTAATTTGTAACATAATTAAATATTTAGGAATGATAACTTGGCTAATTCGATCCTTAACTCTTTCATTGTGACATTCAACTATAGTTGAATAATACAAAATATTGCTTAGCTGCGACATGCGACTTAAGTCAAAAACCAAATTAAACTACTCCTTAAACACTAGATGCATGGTTTTCTCGCTTGAAATAAACCAAAAATAAACTATTTACAAAAAAAAATTTTAACATTTTTTACACTACGTACATGGCCTGATAAAAGTTTTTTATCCCGAAGCAAAAATATTACAGGACTGATAAAAATTCTATATAACATTAATTCAAAAACAGGTTACATAGAAAAAACAGAGATTTTAATCACGGTACTTGCAACAAAATACATAAGCCATCTCATTTTATTTAGGATATTAGACATAATATTTACATAGGCTACCTGTATAACGTTTACAGTTTTTATTCTAAGAATGTCAGTTACAATACCTTATTGCCATGTCATGTGTGCCATGTTTCGCCGCCCGAGGAAGCCAGTTTAATACTGGCGAAACGTCGCAACCGCGCTTCCGCACAAAAATGTGTGTCGTCCCTCCGTGTATGTGTACCTATTTACAAGCATCAACTGTAAGTACTTGTAACTCAGTCTGTTATATTACTTTGTTAGTCTAGCAGCCTATTTCCCGCCATTCTTATTTAATTTTTTAGCAATCTTTAAAGAAGGAAATTGTTAGGGAAATTGTCTTCTGGCGTTACTACCTACAGTTGTAGAAAACTCTTCTAGATTGCAGAGTACTTGAAAAATAGTCACATTTGTTGACCCTCGACAAGCCATCATAAATATGTTGTGTGTTCCACAGCATCTGTATATGACAGAATCTGAGCTTCAGTTGGGTACCGGTATTCATTTTTTTCATGGTGGAAAGCCACATTTCTTCAGAAGCATTTTGCGATATTATTTTTGTGACACTTAATTCCATGCAGTGTTGCACATTCTGGCAGCTTGAAGAAAGTCAATATTAATATTATAATTTTTTTAGTATACATACCCGAGAGAACGTTTTTAACTACACAGAAGCGCTTGAAATTTTTTACTATCCCATGATCCATATGCTGAGCCTATATGATGACACACTTGAGGGGAAGAACACAACCATACATTCTTCATTACAGAAATAGTTTTAGCTGTTTAGTTGTCAACAAGGACAACCACATTTCGATAAGTTTGCTTGCCAGTCAGGCTTTTCTGTAGTATTCACATGCAACTGGTTTTATTTTGACGTCCTTTAAAACATCTTGGCTTGGCCGACTTATCAATCTTTAGCAATGGCAATATCTCTGATCCATCCACAATCATCCAGACTAGAAGCATTAGTCATTACTTGCTGTGCTTCTCGCCACAACAATGTTTTCCTTTACACCCCAATGTCTTGTCTGGAGTACACTTACACAGAATAAGTACTGTAAGTGTGTCTCATTAATATTAAAAATATCTATGGCACATACATCCATCTGCAATAATCTGTAGCAAATTTGTTTTCCATGTGTTTACAGCGGACACACCCACACAGCCGCTTTGCTATGTCCACTAACAGTCTTGAGGGATGCTGTTCCTTTTTTTAATTTCATCTAGCCAACCACTGCCAGCCTAAAACTGAAATTTTCCTAATTCCTTCGCTTCAGAGCTAATAAGATTTCCACTAAGGGAATGCTGTTGTCCTGTGGTTGTTTGAACCACTGTAACACACTCGTCGACATCAGGATTTTATGGACCGCTACTCATTTTCTATTTTTGCAGCCAGGCTTAGTACACTGTTCAAAATTATTCCATATATTTTTTAAGTATGTTGACAGCGTACTCTGTGAAATTCCAAAGTATTTTGCTATCCCAGACTTCTTATCCACTTTTGTAATAGTAGCCACTTTTTCAGCAAACATTAGTATTTTGTACATACTGTATGCCTAAGCTTTTTGGTTATATTTCAGTACTGCATTAATTAAAATTAAGCTGTTCCAACTGATGCTGCCCCACAAAATTGAACACTCGAGTGACACAATTTGGTAGAGAATACGATGTTGACAATAGCCAGTTGCTGACAAAATTTAAGATGGAAAAGGCTGTTATTGCCGTGATTGCAAACGGAGGTAAAAATGACAGGTGGTTGGAGGAAGCAGCTTAAAAAAAAAAGCAGACACTGCAACTATAGTACACTTGCTGCGCCACAATACGCCGATTTTACAATTGTGCGACAGAGCAACAGTGCGGCAAAAGTGGCTAGCCAATCAGAGGAGAGTAAGCAAACGACAGCAATGTGAAGGGCTGTGATAGAACATATTTCATTGCAGCTGCAAAATTTGCATGCAAACAGGAAGGAAAAGAAGAATAACACAAAAGTGTTTGTAAACAGAAACTACAAAAAAAAAGATTAAAACACCATCAAATTTGTACATAAACAATTAAAGAGACGCGAAGGTTAGCACTTGAAAAATATAGTATGTTATTTTACCAGTCATATAAATTTAACATACAAACTAAACACATAGGCTATAACCTACATATTAACTTGGTGTGTGTGCAGAAGAGCTGTTAAAAGAAGAAGTCCAGAAGCGTGAATCTCTCTTACAACAACTCAGTGAGAGGAAAATACATTTAACACATCTAACAAACCATAAAGGTGCGCATATTGAAATAGACAATAGGGATTCATTTGTTCATTTTCGTTAATATTTCTGACGAAAGATGGCACTAAAATCAACTAAATTCATCGTCTATGTCACATTATTGTAAAATCAATAGACAAGTAGTGAGCGAAGTTTGCAGGCCTTCGCAACATCGGTCGTCGCTGTCGCACAATTGTAAAATCGGCTTTACAGTACATTGATGCTCACCTAGCCAACAACAGACACGTCACATCACAGAAAATGTATATGCTGGACTAGCCGACCACAACAATCCATTTATAAAGCAAAAAAGAAAGCTATTACTTATGCCTATACGATCCCACAGATTTGATTTCATAGTTTACTAGATATCTGACTTTGAATCATCCAAAAATAGCCCACGGGATGACAGTAAACACTAAGTTAACAATTGACCTTCGAGTGTTCAGTTTAACATCCAAATATTCAGGGCGTGACATGTAAGTGGTCCATTGATGGTGAAGGTAGGCTAAAGAGGGTTCCCACAGCTGCACCATGCTACTACACTGCACTGAAAATAGCATCACATAGAAACATTGCCTGCGCCACACAGATCTATTGTGGGTCCCCTAGTGTGTGCACAAAAAACAAACAGCACATTCTCATGTTCTACCGGCACACTTACACGGGATATACAGAGAATGCATTAGAAAAGTAAATTGAAAGGAATTGTATTTAATGATGAGTAATTGTTATTTTGGAAAACCAATCATCACTCGTGTAGGTGTGCAGATGAACAAAACCATCCAAGTGGCCTATGCTGAAATTGTGACTAGTTAAGTATTTAATTTTTGCATGAAACTAAACTTCCTAAATGTTAAGCAATAGGCTAAACTTGATTATCACATAGGCCTGCCTCTCAAAACTGCTAAACCATTTAAATACACTTGTGAATGAGATACATTTACTTTTTAAGTATTATAAGAGAGTTTTTTTTATTGTACCATGTTTACGCTCCACGACTGTAACAGACATAGGCAAAAACTAAAACATAAAGACAAGGAGATATTTAATGCACGTGTTACTGTTGCCATTATCGCTCCACAGATACTGGAAAATATTCCATGTAGCAAACAGCTACAAGCAAAATCTACAGTTAACTAAAGGACTAGGTCTACATCAATAAGCGACCATGCAAATAAAGCTATAGTAACCTGTGCCCTGAGTACGAACTCGTCCGGGACATTGTGATATGTACCGTGGGCTAACGAAACACGTACCGCAAATAGTGAGTACTAACCCTTTTACGGAGTGTGTTACGTTATGTTTCTGTAGAGCAGCAGGGTTAACAAATCTCTATGATGTCATTATTTAAGGACGCTAACGTACACAATTGTGTGCTAGTACTTAGCTAATGGGTGTTGAAAATGTAATTTCTCATTATGGTTACTGTCACTTTGCTACTATTTTTAACTCTTGGAGACTTCCGTGGTAATAAAAGACATACCTAATTTTTTACATACCTACCATCAGTTTGGTTAAACAAATTGTTATAATGTTGGCCACAGCAATTGTTACTCCTCATAATGATTCCTGTCTCATTACTACGATTCTTGATATTGTGGATATTTCCGTTTTAATAAGGAACATTGATTTAAAAAGACTACAGATTTTTCGCAAAACAAAATGTAGTGTTTGCTATGAAAAATAATACCAGTGCATGTTTTTCTTCCAACAAAAATATTTCATCATTTAGCTTATTTATTAAATACTGTAGGCCTACTGTAAACTATGCAGGCATTACAAATTACAAGAGACGAATTTCAATATAGCCTTACAATTACTGCTACGTTTATAATATGAATATATCTAATGTCATATTACAATAGAAATTATGTTTTTATTTTAACATCTGAAATATTGTTCTTGTACACCCCTGTACCATCTGTTAACTACAAAGGCATCTACAGACTACGTAGTTCAGCTGTCCGCCACTAATGCCATTCGATACATGAATTTTTCAATTTTGATTCCTCGTAGCACCCATAACATAAACTTATAACTTAATGCACATACTTATGTTTAGGAATAGTTAAAAGCCCAGAACTTGGCTCTCAGTAATATTTTTGTACTTATTTTGACTTAAAACAACATAACTATTACACAAAAAACAAATCTTTTTTTTTTAAGTAATTGTTTGCTGCTAACGTATTTTGTATCACCGGCGTTCTTCCTCATGAAGGATACAGCGGTGTAGAAGCTGTGTCCACCGTATGCAACGAGCATGCGTACTCAAGATTTACGCTCACTACTGCTGCAACATCATCAAACTACGAAAGCGAAATACAAGGCTTTCATACTCAGCCCAATTCCGAATGTGGTTAACACAGAGAAATTAGCTTCTCAACGAAACAAAACTTGCGATGTGTAATGTTAGTACTCAGGTAGCTGGATCTACATGGCACAGAAATGACAGAATGTTAAGTGTGACACGGTGTACAAAATAAACTGCACTGCCAGTAAGCGTAGGGCACTTGACTGAAGCGCAAGCTTTATATTTAACTAATTTTACCACAGGACTTTTAAGTATTATAAGATAACTTTATTGGTGGAAAATCTGTAACCAGGTCAATACCCTGTTAAACAGTGTTGTAACATGTTTGGTGTCTTAATAGTGACACAGCACTCACCTCAAGTACGTTTTCTTTTCGCAAATTAGTACACTGAGTACCTATATCCAGAAATGTTTCACAAGGAAAATGTAATTCCAAACACACTATAACGCATTTAAAAAACCTGGCAAGCAACATTCATCCAAGGCGCCGGCAAACCCTATGCCAACGGGCCTAACACTGACCAGCCGTGACATTTTGAATGACCAACAAAAGGTGAAACTTTTGCGCCAGGCTATATTCTGAAATCTTTTACTGTGCCAAAATATAAATTAAAATATAATTGAAAAGGCCCCTTTTACTAAATTCAAGTGACTGTGTACAAACTCAAACAGGATAATGAACATTTGAGAATGTGCAGCTACCTTCAGCAAAGGTGCACTCTTTACGTGGACTGGCAGGCAGCGCGGAGTTTGTGCGCTGACATGTGTGTTATGTTACAATTTTGAGTTCTTGAAAAGTAGTTAATATTTAAGTGATCTATGATGGCCCGTGACAAGATCTCAATAATTTTCTTGGCAGATAGTTCCAGAAAGGTTGGACGCCGCTGAACTACTCTAAGTTCCTACATCAGGAATATTGCTTAGCTACTGTCTGCATCGCAGCCCCTTGCCCTCCTGCACGGAGGGCGTACCAACCGGTTCCGATACCCTCACGAGCCTCCTTTTCACTGAATCTTCTAAAATATACTGTGGACCTCACGAGCCTCCTTTTCACTGAATCTTCTAAAATATACTGTGACTGTATTCAACTTAACTGAGATTGCGCTGACAGAATGCCTTGTGTTCCAGATCTCACCTGCACTTCACGAGTACAGTTATTTCTCGTGTTCCAGTAAAGACATGGACTTAATAATATAGCACAATGTGCACATTTTATTGCAGTGGTTATTTGAGTGCTAATATGGTGGCTGCAACTTGAGATAGGGGTCTATGTAAATCAAAATACAATTATTCTCTTTTAGTGGAGATTCACAATAAATTGACACAGAGTCGAAAAACACCAAAAAGACAATATGGACTGAAAATACAATTGCTGTATTGGTAATAATGTTCGTCATTATGACGACGATAGGGTTAGCTAATGGCGTATTCCAACTGACTGCTCTTGAGGCACTCTCGGAGCGCTCTGAAAACTGAAGAGTCATGCGACTGTTTGCGACGAGTGCATATCGTTTTTGCTCAAACTGGAATACGCCACATTTACAGTGCAAAACATTGGTAACAACAAATAATTATTATCATACATTTCTTAGAAGCCACGTGTTGATAAGATGGAAATTAAAATCTACCAAATTCGGGAAAATATGATCCACAGTTTCTCTTTCTCAACTAGCTAGTAAATAAGTACACAAACCATAAAGCTACATTAACCCTATCTCCGCTTAAGTGACAAACAATATTATTAATAAAGCAACAATATTTTCACCTTATTACCTGTTAAGTATTATGCAAGTGCTAAACTGAGCTCAGATGATTGCTCAATTTTCACCCCTGCGAACATTTTCTATTTGTTTACACTTTACATAACCAGTGATCTCAGCCATATTTGCACTGAAACACAGAACTGTCTTTAGAGACGTAGCTGGAAAAATTGCTCGCGGTGCACACTCTGCAAATACGACCTGCAAACGGAATGCAAAAATCTGAATGCTCTCACTGTCGGAACTCTGTCATTGCGCACTGAGAGCATTCGGATGTGGGTACTGCAATATGCTATAAAACTAGCGGTTCATATATGTGCACATTTATGGCGCATTCCAATGGACTACACTCAGTGCGCACCTTAAACTGAAAAAGTGCGGCTGCCACATGATTGCCCGTAAAAAGTTTGTATTGTTTATGCCCTAACAACTGGAACACGCCGCACTTTCAGTACAAAACATTTCAGACAGCAAATGATTTCCAACCGAAACTGTTCATACCCAAACATTATTAAAATGTGAAAATGAAAGTCCACGACGTTTGCGCAGTTATTCTTTCACTAGTCACTCTTTTTTGACCAAGAACTGACAGTAGTTAAGTACTCACGAACCCCTCGTCATTACTAACCTTATAGACAATGTAATATAAAACATAATCGAGATAACAACTGTTTTTTTAGCTATTTATTGATCGTATTATATTATTAAAATGCAGGAGTGTCAATTCATTGCAGAAATAACACCATAATAATGATTTATGTATTGTTTACATGCCACAGGTCGTCGCCATACTTGAACTCGGACAACTGTACTGTCTCTAGAGCCAGTGCAATAAAACTTGCCCGCGGTGCGCACCCAGCAAGTGCAAGTCACCATTGGAACACGAAAAATGATTGCACTCGGTGAGTGCAGGTGGGGTCTGGAACACGCTGCACTGGCCCAGTATGCACCGAGTTCAGTCAAGTGCAGTCTTTGGAATACGCTATTAGTTATTAATCCAAAAAGATAAAGAGGAAAAAAAATATTTTCCTTAATTTTGTGGATGTGAAGAATTTATTGTTGAAAATAATCTGTTGCAACAAATGTTTTGCAATGAAAGTGTGAAGTGTTCCATGTTTTTTGGACACAATACACAATTGTCATGGGCAATCACATGACAATAACATTTTGTAAGTATTCAGTGCATACAGAGTTCCCAACCAATGAAGTCCATTGAAATACACAAATATATTCCAATTAACTTGTCATTTTGTGCAAATATTTTGCCTAAGCGACATATTTATGTCAACACCGTATCTATAAACGGCTTTCAAATGACAACCAACTGCTCTCTAGTGCTTTCTCTATGGGGATAGTTATTAGTTGTCATTCGAAAGCAGTTTATAGATACGGCCGTTAGTTATGCACTCCTAGGGTTTGGTTAAATACATTGTATTGAAACTCGGCAAAAATTAGTCACACAGCAACATGTGCATGGACTGGTCACTATTAAATACCATAAATCATTCATTTGATAAGTTTTATTTTGATAAAGACAACTTCTGAACATTTACGTGATGTTTTCATACACACTAGTAGAATACAGACTTTTCAGAGCCCAGCATACAAAAATTTGTGGGTTCCCTTCTGTGTGGTCCGCTCACCCATTATATAGGAACATACAGTATTATAGGATCTCGTCAGCTTGGGGTGGCCTGGTACAGCTGAACCCTCTACCCCTTTGTCGCCAGCTACACTAAAAAAACAATCTAAATATAAGTACGCTGAGAATGTGCCCAAATAAGAAGTTTCAGGCTGTCATAGGCTTTGCGCTCTACAAAAATATGCCGTAAATATGAAGTAATTTTGTTGCTTCTAAGGCGGCTATATCAGTCTAACTAATTCGCTGAGGTTAAGGCTCGGTTTCAGTCACCATGTTGAATGTTATAATTTTTCGCTTTTTTAGAATTCAGAGAAGAGAATGTTAATTCGGCGACTAGACCGCAAATCATATTTACCTTGAGCTGCAATACAAGATTGGCATTAGAGCTAGTAATGTATAGTTAGGTTGCAATTCGTCAGGCAAATTATGAATGCATAAAAATTTGCCACACACATTGCAGCGTAATTATACGTTAACAGCTAAATCGCAATGTCTGTACTGTAGCAAAATGCAAGTAGAATTTCAGGTATAGTCACACATTTAACCTTTTTCTTCTTAGAATTCCCAAAAAGCAAAAAATAATAAAATTCAATACAGCTACTAAAACCTAGCCTTAAACAGGTTTGCTCAGTCACATGACCAGGTACGAACTAAAAAAAGTTACGATAAGTTTTCTCACTCACATTGATCATCCATCACCAGGATCTTGATAAAAACATCTATAATGCTAAGAGACATAAGAAGGCAAGAATTCAAAAGAAAAAAAAGGTATAAATGCTTTACACCTGTTTGCTAAATGTGACGGCTGCTGTACCTTGTTTACATGTTATTTAATTTATATTTAAATACAACTTACGTATTTCTTTCCTGAATGTTTATTGCAATATTTTTAACACAGAGCATTTCAGTTCCACTTCACTGTGGTTTTGGTTATATGTACTGTTTTCATTTTAATTGCTGCAAATGGCGATTCTCATCTCCTAACTGCCGCTACGGTTATTTCTACTACAGGTTAGAAAGAAAATGTGTTTTCTTGGTGCTGCTAGTTTCGTTGCCATCGCTACGGGACCAGAAAAATATGAAACTGTCGTAAAATTAAACCAATCCCGCATTTTTAATTATCAACTTTATGTACGCCTAACTTTAAATTAGGGGTAGCTCTGTAATTGGTTAGTTAGCACCAATCAGCGATACCTGCGCTCAAACATCAGAAACTTCCATGTGACAAACTTTTAACATTGATCTGTCTTAACCTGTAATAGAATTAACCTTAC
The DNA here is from genome assembly GCA_003012365.1 of Medauroidea extradentata. NCBI lineage: Eukaryota > Metazoa > Arthropoda > Insecta > Phasmatodea > Phasmatidae > Medauroidea > Medauroidea extradentata. Next base: position 53,848 of record PNEQ01079087.1, read on the forward strand.
AGCTGCTTACGCTGCTCAAGAACAGGAAGTGAGGAGTTAATCGATAGACTGTCAAGTAAACATTTGATTACAGGTAAACCTTACAGCGATTACATTTCAAACATTTTAAACTGAATCTTTGGTTTAAGGGCTTGGGCCAGAGTTTCTCGGCTTGCGAGAGAATTATTTTTTAAAATGCATACGAGAGTCGATATCGTAAAACTGCTTCGTAACTTTTTTGCAAATTGGTTTTACTATGCAATGTAATTTTTCGAGACAAACTGTATGATGAGTAGAGCTAATTTAGCAAGTAAAAGAAAATTTCGTTAATTAACTAATTAGCAACTATTTTGCAGTCTTCTGACTCAACAAAATTACAGTATGCTGTTTAAATCAGTCATAACAAAGTTACGAAGCGATTTTACAATATTGGCTTCCGTTTATGTTTTAAAAAATAATTGGCGTTAAATGCGATGAAACTCAGGCCCATGCCCGTAACCTTTCGAAAACACCTCATGTGGGCCTATTCAATCTAAATTCTGTTATGCATTATGCTATGTCCAGTGTTAAGATTTTCTTTACCAATTGACTTGTTTCATTTGCTAACAGAAGCTCACTGTGCTTCCTAGAAGGGTTAACAATTAGACCTACTGTTTGAAAATTTCCAGATGTAATGTTGCCCAACCCAAGATAACCTCATGACTTATGACAGCTGCATTTAGAGTAGGCCTACTGTAAATATAGTTTCGAAGAAGTGTACACTGAACACATGCACACTCAAATGGGTATACAGTATGTTCACACGTATCACAAAGTTTATTGGCATATTCCAATGGACTACACTCAGTGCGCACCTTAAGACTTGGTTTCAGTCGGCACAATGAATTTTCTTATTTTTAACTTTTTTGAAATTCTAGGAAGAAAAAGTTAAATATGTGATTATTAGAGACATGCAAAATTCGCGTTATCATTTGGTAGCAGACCAAACTTCAATTTCCTATACAAAACAGATCCTAATCTGCGATTCAATTGGCCACGAACTTTTATGTGTTGTTATTGACGTGTGTTACGTTTTTACAGAGATTGGCCTCTCTACCGTGTAAGCATTCTCCGCGGCAAGTCACGACAATATCGGCCAGCGGGAGACGTCGAACGCGCCTATAGTCATTTGGAGTCTAGTCAGCTGTCAGAAAATAACGCGAATTTTGCAGGTCTCTAGTGATTATACCTCAAATTCTATTTACACTGTGCTATAGTACAGACCTTGCGATTTAATTCTTAACTTATAATTACGCCGCAATGTGTGTGGAAAAAATTTTTTATATTCATAATTTGCCCAACAAATTGCGACCTAACTGTATAATACAAGCTCTATTGATTTGCTTGTATTGTAGCTCAAAAGAAATACAATTTGCGATATAGTAGTCGATTTAACATTTTTCTTCTCAGAATTCTAAAAAAGCGAAAAATATTACAATTCAATATGGCGACTGAAACCGAGCCTTAAACTGAAAAAGTGCGGCTGTCACGCGATTGCTCGCAAAAAGTTCGTATTGTTTATGCCCTAACAACCGGAACACGCACAATTTTCAGTGCAAAACATTTGTGCAACAAATGATTTTCAACATAAAATTTTTCATACCCAGATATTATTAAAAAGTGAAAATGAAAGTCTGCGACGTTTGCGAAGTTATTATTTCACTAGTCTCTCTTTTTTTGGCAAAGAATTGAGAGTAGTTAAGTACCCACGAACCACTCGTCATTATTAACCTTAACGAAAATGTAATAACAAACATTATTATCAAGATAACAACAGTATTTTATCCATTTATTGATCAAATTATATTATTAAAATGTCGGAGTGTCAATTCATTGCAGAAATAACACCATAATAATGATTTATGTATTGTTTACATGTCATAGGTTGTTGCCATATTTGCACTCGGACAACCGCACTGTCTCTAGAGCCAGTGCAATAAACTTGCCCGTGGTGCGCACCCGGCTAGTGCAAGTCACCACTGGAACACGAAAAATGATTGCACTCGGCGAGTGCGGTCTGGAACACGCCTCACTGGCCCAATGCGCACCGAGTTCAGTTATTGGAATATGCTTTATGTAAAATTAAGCTGTCAATGTACTTTGATAGCCAATGAGAGATCTATTAGCTGTCACAAATAATGTTATTTTAAGACAATACCATTTACTTTTATAGAATCTGTGATCTATGTTCACATTTTACCGACATTAGTGACACTCGCAATTGGACTATCACCCTATGGTAATATCACTCCTTTATGCCCTGTTACATTACCCTCTCCAAACCCTTGCTGAACCTTCCAAACCACCTCACAACCACAAAGTCATCAAGCAAAACATTCCACTCTCTCATCAACCTGACAAGCACATGATATGGAACATGAACATGTCCGTATAATATAATAATTTGGCTATATTTATTCTGTCCCTGTCCACATTCACTATATTTTGAACAAAACTTGCAATATGCCATAAGGAGTACTGCTAAGCTAGCCCCTTCACATAGCTAACATAACCTCATTTCACTATTAACATGTTACAATGACAATCAATTCTGTCCGTGGACACTGTTGTTACCTATACAATCTTTAGCCAAGTAAATAAATTTGCACCGATTTTTAAATAAATAGACAGTAAGTTATAAAATACTCTCATTATACACTTTTGAAGTTGCATGGTGCAAGGGTGTTCAGTTTAAGACCTGCATATATTTCGCAAAAAGGGAACCGAGGTCTTTTACTGATACAGAGATCTAGGCCAAATGAACAAGAACACGATATATATGCTGAACGTGAACTACATACCTATGCTTAAACACTGCACACGTGTAAAATATTTTTAGATTGTGTTTGTGTTCAAACTGTAAAAAATGGCTGTACCATAACCTGATCGTGTAAACAAAACCTGTCACATTTCAGAATGTGGAGTATCTGTTTTCTGATGCTTTCCTTGTATACCAAACAAACCAAAATTTTTTAAACTGGAAACTGACATATTAGTTTATCAACCTAGCCTATAGACTTAAAGACGACATAAAAAATGTGAATTAAGATTGGACTTATGCTATGTATATTGAACCATTTTCTACAAGGCATTTCAACCTAGGTGCATTTTACCTTACTAATGGCTAGGCCTATACGTACCAGTAACTTTTTACTGTAACAGCAAATTTTAATTTTCCTACACCTAACAACTTTTAAACAAATACTTCCAGGATTGCTACAGAACATCTCAATAAATTTCCCTGATATTTCCAGATTTTCCAGACAAAAGTTAAGAATTTCCAGAATTTTTCACGTAGGCCTGTATAAAAAATTTAATTTAAAAAAGAGTTAGGCAGGCATTTTCTGAAAACTTTGTAGTTATTCTGTTGTTTACAAATGCTTTGCTGATAGTTTGTCTGCTACTGAACACGGAGGAAAGCTATACATTCCAGTTGGGATGTTATTCCATCACGAGAAGTATAAATGTGGCACTACTGATACATTTGTGTTTACTGTAGCCTCGTAAAGCAATCCAGAATCTGTGTTCGAATACCTAAGGTCACAAGAAATAAGTTTTAAGGTACTGTTTTTATTATGTACCTACATATTGAATAAATATGTAGGAATATAGGCCTAGGCAACCTACATTACAAAATTGTTGCAAATGTAAAACTTTAGCGCAACATTAAATCACCAGGTCTAAAGTTTGCATTTCCATGCCCAAACAACAATTTTCCGTGACTTATTCAGGTTTTCTCTGACCATGTTCAAATTCCCTGACTTTTCCAGGTTATTTCTGTTTCGTAAAAACCTGGAGCAATGTTTACTGTACAGAACTCAAGGAAAGAAACATGTGCCATATTTTTGCCAAAATAAACACTGGCATTAAAGGCAAAATGCTGTCTCACGCTAACAAAACCATTCACAGCCACTCAATCAAATCTAATCAATCTAACTGGTAACATGTTAAGCACAGAATGATAAATAAAATCTCAGAGATTTAACCAGCTAAAGAAAAGTGTTAACGAAACCAATCCAACAATGACACAACCTTCACATGTTCACCTACAGTAAATAATAGCCTGACAAGTTACATGTCAATTGAATTTTAATTTTAACACCTAATTTCATCGAGGAAAATAACGTACTGTTTATTTGTTGACTTGCGTGAACATATTTGTCATATGCTATGTTATGTACTGTGACTAGTTCTATTGCATCAAATGTGTGTAGCACTGTAAAGTATATGAGTACACTACTTATTGTTTATCGAGTCTTATTTTATTGTTGTTTGATTATATACAAATCCGCCACTCATTTCAAATTGTACCACTCCTCACTTAAGAATTCTACTTAATGGGACATTGCTTCGAAAATGTAGGTTACTGATATGGTTTTAATTTGAATTAAAGTCAGTTGCCAAAGAAATGAGATGCTCGAACACTCTCGTGAGGTAGGTACTAGGTCTACGCTAAATTAGGATAAAACACCAAATAATGAGCAAGGAATGTGAACTTACGTTTTGGTTTCTGCTTCTCCATGAGCATCAATTGTTCGTGCTTGTGCCAAGCATCAGGACGTTTGGCTTGCACCACCACCGAGCTGTCCATTGCCCGCGTGGCCACTGGTGATACCTCGGCATTCAAGAGCACCATCGAACCATGAGGAACGCTGCCACCACACTGCAGGTTCGGCTCCAGAATTACAGTCTAAATGATTTTCAATTCAAAAATTCGAACAGCAGACACTGAGGCCTTTTAAGAAAATATTAGTTATAACGAGTTCGCGAATAAAAATTAATTTAGGCCCCCTAGTTAAGACATCACTGATTCACAACATAGTAGGCCTAGAAAATAGCTGGCAAATCCCGACCGTCCAGCAAGTGTTCCAATCCACTGCATCACACACATGTAACCGTGCATCCACACTTGTCGCAGAGAAACAGTCAGTTTGGCAGAATCTCGAATTCCTTGTAAAGCGACATCTCCGAAAATGTTGAAGTGGTCTTTTTCAAGTGTATTATTCCCTAAATTTGAACTTTTAAAAATTTTAAATATTTTAAAAGAACGAATAAACTTTTAATAAAATTAGTAAACATATTTTTTTAAATAATGACAGCTCACTATTTACGTTCTCATGAGGTCACCTGTTCCCCACTAGATTTGTTTTCCTAAACGTAAACAAACCAACGTGAGAGCAGTAACCTCTACAATTACCCTTTCCTCGTGGCTGCCAAAATAATACACCGCCTATAACTCATAACAAACACAATGTACGATACACTTCCACAAGGACGATGTCGCACAACGCAGGAAATACACCAACACTCGCTGTCCGCTATTGCATTCTCCGCCCAAATGAGGTTAAAGTCGTAGTAACTTTCACATAAACACGTAGAGCGTCTTCTAGAAACAATTTTATAATGCCGTATCTTGAAGTAAAATAAATTAGCAACGAAAGTACTCACGTTTTATCTGCAAATTTCGAAGCAAAAAGACTTGTCAGTCTCAAGCTCTACACCCCATCTGAGATGCGTGCACCCCTCCGAGACAGTTTTGCCACAATGGACTCGCCCACTCGGGTCAAAAGCACGGGAAGCAAAATAATAACAACTGTCTGCGACACAAAAAGGCGCAATTTTAGGTTAAAATATTTTCCTTGATCATTTTACACACACAAACATTATGTTTCCAGCGCCAAATTCGAACATCCGAAGTAAACAATGTTTTCACAACACTTCGCGGATGAGACAGTCTGTACAATGTGCGAATCTTGAAATTTTTTGAAGCATGTAAAACATTTCTAACACACTGCAATTACTAAGTCTGCGATAGGTATACACCATGACGCACCAAAAACAGACAACTTCCTGTGACGCAATTTCATTGCACACAGAATTCAATGCCACCATACAAGAATAACAAACGAAGAAGCACGCCCGAGCACACAAATATCTTCAAACATGGCAGACACTGGTGTATAGTGTACTGTACACTGGCGTGGTCGCGCGCCCTAGCGAGCGAGCTCCCGTGATTCCCTCCGTCAGACCGAAGCAAGCGCCAAGCTGTTGTGACGAAGCACTAGTGGGTCAACACTCGCATCACGTTCTTTGCGAAAACGGCCACAGCTAAATTTTTCTTGAAAACATGATAGTAAGTTTTAAAACGTAGACGTTTCATGTACACTACTAAATATTAAAAATTTATTGACTACACGAGGCGTGGCTTTTAGCAAAATACTGGAGTTGATTGATGTGTCTGATGTGTCTCCACGGCAACCAAACTGACTTGCTTCCGTGTTTTCTATTGGCTTCTTTCGCCCTGTGACATCACGATGTAGAATGCTGCGCCAATGAAAATACAGTTTACATTTAAATATCTGGCAAACTCTACCTCAAGGGTAAAAGCGTCATGTCCTTCTATTGGGTGAATGAACGCCCAAACTAACCGGTCGCTATGTGAGAAAACGACTCCATCATTGGCTCACATTGCGTCTCTTAAGCCAATCATATTCAAGGCGCCATTTAAATTCCTCCAGTACGGGAAATGGAAGTAAACACCAACTTCAAAAAAATTAGTCAAGGATGTTAAAAGTTTAAGCAGATAGCGTATATTAAATAAGTGCATAAAATTTTAAATAAATATTACCCCATACATCGCAGATGTTACAGTGAAAAAATTTCACGTTATCGGATAAATTATACTCTATCTTTGCGCGTCTCAACCGAGCAGCATTGATTCCATTTCCCCCACCGAGCGTGGGAACAAGGACAGCCATCTATGACGTCATGGGTTTAGTGACTGGTTAGATCAAGAGAATGCTTTCGTTTTTTCTTCTTTCGTCTTGTATTTGAGCTCGGTGAAGAAAAGCTTTCTAAGAATTTGTAAACAAACTGTGATTCAAGGTTGTATTCCTGTATTTACGTTTATTAATTGATTACTAAAGTATCCTGTAATGTATACATACCCAAAAAAAATAGATTTGCAGGCTTATTACTAAATTTAGGCTAATCTAAATTTTTAGTCAGTGACAACTGGAGGTACGAAACTTAAATTACAGTTGTATAAACTGGACTACCGATCTTAAACTATCACTAAATTAGGCCAACATTTTTAAAATATTAATTTTGCATTTTCATTCAAAATATAATTAACAGCATAGTTTTGTAAAGCAAAGCACACAAGTAAAATGTATTCTATTTTATAAACTATTTGAGAAAAACACGGTAAAATATAATTTTGATACTAAAAAATTGCTTCTTTTGATGATATTACAGTAAAGGAAAGTATCGTTGCAAGAAACCTTTGACAAGTTGTTAGTGTGTCTTAACATATGTTACCGCGTTCCTAAATCATACGAAAAATTATGTGTCCAGATGTCAGACATCAGGAGCTGGTAATGTGCGCATATATACATATATATTAAGAGAGAGAGCTCTGTGTGTGTTCTTGAAAAAGAAGTGTATGGAAGTTGAATTGTGGACCTACACTTGCACGTTATTCATAGGAAGGTCTTTGAAAAACAAAACAGTGCAATGAAAATTTAGTTATATGTTACTGAGCTACTCGTACGCTCACTATTTAAATAGTTATTTTTTACATACGCAGTATATAATTATTTAAACACTTCTGAGAGCTGATGTGTGAAATTTTTTGATGAAATAATATTAAGAAGGTTGTCATCATTTTTAAATACATATAACATAATTTCCTTATCTCAACATGGGTTTAAGGGCAAACGCTGAATAAGAGCAAAAGTTTAAAAAAAAACTTAATACGTTATGAGCGAAACACATAAAACTGAAGTCGCTGTACTAGGCACTATGTACTTGCAGAGTTATGTGAAATTCTAATTAATAGTTTATTTAAATATCTCATGTAATAAAGAAGTTTTAAGATTCTGCCAATGTGTAACTATTAACACGATATGAACAAAAAACACCAAAACCAAATCACTTTACTGAGATCTATGTGTACTGAATTTGGTGAAATTCTTGATTATGGTTAGTTAGTTAGTTAGTTGTTTTATTGTTCAATGAGCATGTACATGCTATAGAACTCGTCAGTAAGTTTACAACACATACCAAGATGCAAACATAAGTAAAGTTATATACATAATATATACATAGGCACATCATACAAAATACATACAACACTGTATGTTTACTATACAATAAAATAAAGCAGTACAACACTGCTAGCACACTTACATATGCAATAATAATGCTACCCTAATGATCTTTTTAATTAAAATAGTAAACACTTGGCACAGAAATGAGTGTACATTCATTTATATACACATTTATACATATTACATACACATATACACAATGAGACAGTTTTATTAATTTTTTTATATTACAATTTTAGTGTAACATATTCTTGTATATTATAAAAAGTGTGCTTAACTAGGAAATCAAACAATTTGTTTTTGAAATTATGATAGTCGTTTGCTGATTTTATGGCCTGAGGTAATTTGTTGAATAATCTTATTCCACCATTGTTAACGGATTTAACGGTTTTCATCTTGTTTGCCCATTGTATATGGAAGTGTTGTTTTATGCGTGTGTGGTGTTCATGAATTTCACTGTTTTTACAATATTTGAATTGGTGCTTATAAATGAAAAGTAAGGTTTTGAATAAATAAATAAATAGAAGGAACAGTGAGAGTACGCGTTGATTTAAATATATTCCTGCAACTGTCAGAACTATGCATTTGTAATATGATCCTCATTATTTTCCTTTGAATTACAAAGACAGACTGAAGATTTGTGGTACTTTGCCCCCAAAAAATTATCCCATAACTAATATGAGAGTATACATATCCATAATATGCAGTCCACAAACATTGGTTTGTGGTTATTTATTAGAGTGACTTTAACATATAACAGATACTATTGAGTTTGTTGAGTAGACATTTTATGTGTTCATTCCATGTTAGATTACTGTCTATTATCGTGCCAAGGAAATGGGTGTGCTCCACTGAATTAATTTTTGTGTTGTTTATTAGAATTTCTGGCAAATGAGGCTTTACTTTCGAGGAGAAGGAAATATAGTTTGTTTTATTAAGGTTAAGCAGTAGTTTGTTTGAAGAAAACCAGGAGTTTAGCTTACCCAAAGTTTCATTTACAGTCTCTTCTAGATTTAAATTTTTGTTTGTACTTATCAGAACGTTAGTATCATCTGCAAAAGAAGTAATAGGTATATTGGGTAGCTGGAGATTCAAATCATTAACGTATATTAGAAAAAGAAGTGGTCCCAGTACACTGCCCTGAGGAACACCCACTCTTACATCCCTAAGTTCAGAAATAATATGTTCCATTATATTTGTAAATTTGTTCTTTCTACTGACCTGTACTACTTGTCTTCTGTTGGTGAGATATGATTTTAATAAATTATTTACAATATCCCTGATACCTAAATCTGACAATTTATCTAACAGCAGTTGATGGTCCACAGTGTCAAATGCTTTTGACAAGTCGAGGAATACTCCAATTATGTTGTATGACTTATCTCTACATTCTGTTATCAATTCCACAAATTCACTAATTGCTGATTCTGTATTCTTTCCCTTTAAGAACCCATGTTGAGATTCGTTAAGTAATTTGAACTTTGTAAGATAGTTGATTATTCTTTTATTTATAATGGATTCAAAAATTTTTGAAAATGAACTCAAAAGTGAAATTGGCCTGTAGTTGTCTACCAATGATGAGTCACCCTTCTTGTGTAATGCAATGACTTTTGCTATTTTTAAATCGTCAGGAAAAGTACCATTTCTAAATGACTCATTTATTA
>PNEQ01079089.1:0-14229 GCA_003012365.1 Medauroidea extradentata
AAAAAAAAATAAACAGCCAAGTTAAACGTGTAATTAAATTCATTTAAACATAGTGTTCATTATTAATATTTTCGGCAAAAGTTCAGCGGTGAGTATGGGTCGATTGGTGGGTGTAAGATATGTAGCCCAGCAGACTTAATGGAATATTCTAAGATGCAGTAGGATGATGGCAGCTTGACTAGCGGTGATATGTGATGACACCATGATTATTAATACAGGCTTTCTACATACCATTAAACGACTTCTTGCTGCCTTCGTTATAGAACAAAATTATTTCCCTCATGGAAATAAAGCTTCAGGACGCTTATCTGTGGCGTATAGAAGTTACTTGCAGACGTCACGGAGAAATAAACTTCAAATCTTGAAGAGGTCCGTGCACTGCACGTCCATTCAAGCTACAGCTTTACTTAGAACTTTTTGAAAAACAAACAAACAATAAAAACTTAATACACACAATGTTTCCTGGCTAAGAGAAAATATTAGTGGAGTAAAACACTTGGCTGGTTGACAAATTTGGTGCATGAAGTGCATTATCAAAACAAAGTGATAAATTCAGCCGAATATACTAAATTCCAGTTAAAATAAAATATGTTACAGTAAAACCATAAAATAATTAAAATCAAAATCGGTGGCATGAAAGAGACAGTGATATGTCACAACCTTATAGGCAACGAGCTAAATAGTAAACATAGAGAGGCGGAAACAGCAATCTGCAAGGCTCTGAGGTGAAGCCTAATTGAACATGGTATTTTGACTATAGATAAAATGGCAGACTCTTTTATCCGGTCAAAATTGGAGAGTGATTATGCTAATTTAAACATTATTACAGTATAATATATTACAATAATTATTGCCTTTTTTCCCTGTGTTTAGCGGGAATATAGTGGAGCTATAAAGTAACGGATTTTATGCGAACATACTGACAGATTTTTTACATAATGTTGGTCACACTGCTTTTCGCCATTTTTCTGGGGTCAAAACAGCTGTTCAATTGGGCTTCACTTTGGAAGCTTTTACGCCCCTCTATGTTAACTATATAGCTAGTTGCTTATAGGCCAAAATAAGGGGTATGGGAAACAACATTGACCTTCGTCTCTTTATCTTACTCGCTTTGTGCACTTTGCTTTGCATTTCCTCGTTGGCATCTCCCATAGGTCGTGTCATGTCGGGAGTATACAGGAAATGGCATGTTGGGCTTTCCTTGAAGTCGACGTATATATGTCAGTTTTGCGCGACATAGCTTTATTGTAGCCCAAAACTCAGCATCGAGTTGATCTAGTAAGATTTTCGTAAACGCCTCGTATGGTATTGATACAGTAGAATGAACAGATTTCAACGAAAACGGTTACGTTCGTTGAATTCGGATGTACAGAGAAAACAGGTATGTGAAATATACAGGTGTCCGCGCTTAACGTTTAAAACTCTCTGTAGTGACGTAGAGGACATTCAGACAAGTATTTTTTTATACAGGACACTTGGGGGGTAATCGAACGGGAAATGCCTTAAATTTGGTGACAAAGATTTAATATGATGACACACCCGCGTCACGTCGTAGTCGTCAGTTAGCAGCTCAAAATATGGCGCAGGTACAATTGAAACGGTTCCCCACATATTCATGATGTCAGCATGACTCAGTGCATGTTTTGAAGTCAGCCTTCCGTATTCGAATCTTGGTCCCATCTATTGTTCTTATTCCCATTTTGTTCTCGTTCTTTAGAAGACAGTGTAGTAGCCTTGACTCACATGAACAAGGAAAGAGAGGTGGCAGTCGAATGCAGTCCTGTGTGAGTGTGTGTGTGTTTGCATCTTTGTTTGGTGTTGTTAGTAGTGCAATTAGTAGTGCAACTGTCAGTCGACTGTACAGCGAAAGCTTTGTTGGTCATAGTGCTACCACAAAAATTAACAGGTTTACATTCAATGAACAGGTTTACTTTCAATGAACAGGCAGATATGCATTTGTGTTTTGGTGCTGCAAATTCAAATGCGCTCGCAGCTCAGTGTCTGTATGCAGAAAGATTTCCGCAGCATGTTTTACCGAGCCATGTCTATTTTTCGACTGTCGATCGTCGACTACATGAAACTGGCTCTGTGCAAGTAAGTAAACACGTAACGATGTTTTGTATCCAAACGTGCCGTTATGTGGGATATAAAACCTAATTTACACTACATTTCCTCAGGCTCATCGAGAACGTGGGGCTCGCCAACCTCTCCCCAACGTGGTCCCGGAGGCTGTGTTCCAGCGGGTCGATAACGACCCTTGCACCAGCACCCGTCGCATCGCTGGACAATTAGGTATTTCGAAAACGGCTGTCTGGTCGGTATTGAAGGACAATGGATTCAAGGTGTATCACAAAACCACAGTTCAGAAGCTTAACCCAAGGGACTACCCCCTTCAGGTCCACTTCTGCGAGCGATTTCGCGAAGAATCTCTTCAAAATCCTGAGTTTCCCTCACTGGTATTGTTTACTGACGAATCCAACTTCAATGAAAATGGGATTTTCAATTCCAAAAATAATATGCATTGGGCTGTGAACAATCCGCATAGTGCGTATGAACGTGGCCGACAATAAAAGTTTTAAGTTAATGTCTGGGCAGGTATTTTAGGAGATCATTTAATAGGTCCCTACTTTTTACCAGAGAGAATAAGGGTCCTAACTACCTCGTGTTATTAAGAGACGTCATACCGGAGCTGCTTGAAGATGTTCCTCTCGAGGTGCGAGCAACCATGTGGCTACAACACGACGGGGCGCCGGCAAACAGTGCAATACTGGTACGAAACCACCTGAACCTTATGTACCCTGGACGGTGGATCGGGCGTTTCGGTCCAATTCCCTGGCCTGCGAGGTCACCTGATATCAATCACTTGAATTTTTTCTTCTGGGGCGCTATGAAGGAATTAGTGTACAAAACCCCTGTAGAAGACGAAGAAGATCTTGTTGCCCGCATTGCCGCAGCAGTATTGGAAATCCAACAACAGCAAGGCATTTTTGCCCACGTACGTCAATCAATGGTTCAGCGTTGCAACGCCTGCATTGCTGCTAATGCTGCTACCATTGAGCAATTGTAAATAATCGCGAGACAGACATTTACTTTTCAGTTTGGGAACATTTTTATTTATGTTATGGTAGTTGAAACTGAGTTGTTCAGACGCGGCCTAATGTTGCCTGTGGAAGTGTTATTGTATAATAATTGATATTAAAACGTTACCGATGTTTACACTTCATCATCTTCTTTTTTACAACAGCCTTTAATGTTTCTGTACAATTCATGAAAGAAGTAAACAAACGTTACACGAACCAAAACCTTATTTAGATATGAAACGGAAAAGTGTCGTTTCTTTGCACCACTAAAACAATGAGACCACAATGCAGGGCATTGCAAACATACCATACATAAAATCACATTCCATCACAATAAGACATGAAATTTTGAAGGGACCACGACTCGAACTCCGGAAGACTGACTTCAAAACATTCACTGAACCATGATGACATAATGGAGGAGAACCACTGCGATTGTATGTGCGCCATATTTGGTGCTGCTAAATGACGACTAGGGCGCAACGCGGGTGTGACATCATATTAAATCTTCGTCACCAAATTTAAGTCATTTCCCGTCCGATTATCCCCCCCCCCCCAAGTGTCACGTATAAAAAATACTTCTCTGAATGTCCTCTGTGTCATACAGAGAGTTTTAAACGTTAAGCGTGGGCATCCTGTATATGCTACCGTTACATTTCAAGAGTAAAAAGGCAATGTTTTACATTAGCATAGTGTAATTTACGTGTTTATTATGATAAACCTAGCGAACATGAAAATACGGCCACATATATTGTTTATTTACGCATATGTACGTGTCTGACGATGTGCAACTGTTTGCTTATAGCAATAAAACGAACAAATTTGCACACAAAATGTTGAATAATTAGCAGAAATTAGCATAAATGTTAGTTTAACAATGGTGTTCACGCATAAGCAGTTTGCGATGTCGGTACTCACAGAAATGTATTTCAAAACGCAAGTATATAGTTGAGTTTTAATATTATTTAAAATTATGTTCCCCAAACAACGTAGACTGCGATAAGCACGACACATCTGCTATTCGATAAATCATTTTAACTCTATTGGTCTTCAAACTTCGAGTAAAATACCTTGTCTCTTATGGCAGAAAGACAATTCAGAATATCAAGGTTGGCAACATGATATCTTTGCTTGCGTTTTCTTTATCTATGAAGTTGTGTATTGAGAGTGTGCTGTCTTGTCTGTCTTGCGAGAATGTTGTGTGATGTTCTATAAATACTGCTCTCGTAAACCGAACAATGTATTTTTCATTTGTGATAAATTCAATAATGTTATGGTCTACAGTGACCACTTGTATAACGTTCAAGCAACAAGGGCACAAATACACTGACTTCAAGTGTTTGCCTGGGCCACGGCCGTAGAAGAACAGGTCTGGACACTCGCCTGGATATTTGACCCCCTTGTTGTTTGGTTGAAGTTCACAAAGTTACCGAGAATATTGTGTTTTATTGGCGCTGATGTTACGGCGGTTGGACTAAACTCTGCCCACTTCTTTTCCGCTAAGATAAACAATTTATCAAAACGTATTTTTTTATCAATTTATGAAATACTTTCTTCGCTCACAAATTTAAGAAAAGGCTCCAGCAATCTTTATTTACTTTATAAATTTAACAATAGAAAAAAGTGGACGGGGTTTTGAGTCCGACCGCCCGGAAAACAGCGCCAAAAAGTACGACATTCTCGGTAACTTGACGAACTACAGCCAAACAAAAAGGGGGTCAAGCAAAATACGTTGGTAGATAGGCGAGTGTCCAGACCTGTTCTTCTACGGCCGTGGCCTGGGGGCCGATTAAATATCACCTTTTGAGTTTTGCACCGACGCAGTGCAACACAAGGAAATCTGCTCTGCACCTGCAGCTCGAGTCGTAGTTGGAATTAAATATACTCGAAAACACAAGACGCAAGGGGCGGAGCCTATTTTGGCTCGGCGCAACTGCTTCCCCTCTTCAACTTACACAAGCCAATCAGAAAATTTGTAACATCATCCTCACTGCCACTTGAACGGCAAAAGTTGTCTGCACACCTGCGTGCTTACGTGCAGATATAGCTTCCATGTAGCAGTGAACATTTCTCGCGCTAAAAGTAATGTTTTGGTTAAATTTTTCGTAACCTCAAATTTTGTAGCCTTCTCGTGATTAAATAAGGAAAATTGTTACAAAGTTTTCATTACAAGTTTATATGTCGTAGTTGTGTTTTGAAGTATGAAAGTAAATTTCCATAATGTCGTGGTTCTTTCAGTGTAGTGGGTGCGTGTGTTAATTTTTGTGTTCGTGAATAATTAAGTGCTTTATTTATGGAGAACAGCATTTTTGTAACACAATTGGAACAGATCAGAGTGGTTTTCGTCTGTAACCAGCTTTTACATACTTTATGTTGCTAACGGAAAATAAAGTGACTAAAGTGATAGACATGTGACGCGATTAGAGCAAAAACTGTGTATACATTTCATATTTGTACTGCTATTAATTTGAGTGGCCTAGTTTTGAAATTCACGTAAGTTATTTTAACTTGTGTGGCATGGTATTTGTGAGTGTAGGCCTACTACCTAATGGGCTATTCATGTGGCATTCGTCTTTCAGTGAGTCGTAAATCGTGATACGTTGATTATTTCTAAATAATGCATTGCCAATGTGTATTGAATACGAGTGGTGTTCGTGTACAACCCTACCAGCACAGCAAGTCCCCAGGATGTCCTAGGGACATCCATTGAGGATATCCGGGTACATGCGATCCTCGGGATGTCCTAAGGATGGATATTTCGGATGTCCGAGAGCTCCGAAAAACCATGTCCCTAGGACGTCCCAAGTACCTCCTCGAAAAGTACATCACATCCCAGGAAGCTCCTTAGAATATGAATTTGGGTCATCTTAAATTCCTCATCTGGGGAGCTCCCAGGGATGTCCTTACAGGGAGCTCCCACTGTGCTCCTCTGAGGAACTCCCTGGGATGTCCGAGCAGGAGCTCCCTGGGATGTCCGAGCAAGAGCTCCCTGGGATGTCCGAGCAGGAGCTCCCTGGGATGTCAGAGTAGGAGCTCCCTGGGATGTCCGAGTAGGAAACCGTTATTTCCGTTTAACATGTTCCAACGTTTCCGTTCCAAATAAATAACACGTTCCAGTAACATGTTATTTTTGGAACGTGTTACTGAAAACTGTTCATCGAGACTACTTGGAACTTGGAACCGAGGTTTCACACGTTACAAATATTTGTTATGTAATTTCGTTCGTGTGCTTGAAACGTAACAATGTATCAAATTTACTTGGTTTTTTTAACTCTAGTTAAGTATAAATGCAACTGTAACAGTTTTTTTTAAGTTAGTAGTTGAGCTGTAACACAAAGATTTATTACGAAGGTTACAAATTGCTAATTTCCTTTCGGAACCCGAAACTGTTTATAAGCTCACATGTGGCTTGTTTTTTACCTTATACTCAATTTACAAACATTGCATACACACAAACAGATATTGTAAAAGAAACACTGTTATATATTAAAACGACTGAGCTCGGAGTGTTTTAAAAATTAACTGCTATGCACGTGGAACAACAAATGCGGCAGCAGTCAGAAGTAACACACTACAAGTAACGTCCTGACATCAAGTCGTTCCAAAAAATAACTCTTACGCATGTGCAGTAAGGATCTACGCGCGCGCGCATGTGTGTGTGTGAGAGAGAGAGAGAAAGAGTTGGCCGAAGAAGGACCTGTGCGCATGCGCGTGCTGGGTTAGAACAGTTTCACATCCCACAACAGTTATAACACGTCCTTTAAACGTTCCAAAAATAACAGTGTCAAATGTGAAACGTGTTACAAATTTATAACCGTTATTTTTAACGGTTACGTTAAATAACGCCAATCTCTACTAGGGATGTCCCAGGAATGCATTTAATACAGGTCCCAGGGAACTCCTAGGGATGTCCTGGGGATGCATTTAATGCAGATCCCAGAGAGCTCCTGAGGATGTCTTGGGGATGTGTTTATTACAGATCCCAGGGAGCTCCTAGGGATGTCCCAGGGATGTGTATGCCAGACATCCTAGGGACGTCCGTAGGTAGTACTTTTCCATGAACTTTTCGTACATAAAAAGGACTTGAAATGAACTTCCCTAGGACGTCCTAGGGACGACAGTTACCACATCCTATTGACGTCCTCAGGATGTCTGTGTGCTGGAAGGGAACTATACTGCAATAAATTTAATTAGGTCCAGGGTATTGTAAGTTCAATGTTCATCGTGATAGGGTGTGATGTGTGTAGACAGCAAGTCTCACGAAAGACTTAAAACTAAAATGATAGCCCTCCCGTTTTATGAAATAAAGAGAATCCCAAAAGAATCACTCTTAAATATTAAGCACGTATGTGGAAACCAGTCGGCAAGAAAGATGTGATGTTGAAACATCCCATCCAAGCAAGGAAAACAGTTCTAAGCAACTGTTCTAAGCAATTAGCCAAACAGGTACTTGCAAAACATATTCGCTATTTATTTACAATATCATTTCCATAAAAGTTTTAAGCAAAGTTTTTAACGGTACAAATAACCTCGTCACAAACGCAACACTTATTTTCTCGTCGTGTGCCACGGAAAACTTCCCTCAAAATATATTCCGGGGAAAGGATAAATCGTTGCCCATATTTAATTGCTTCTTTAGTAAAAAAACATTTCAGTTTCGTACTTCTTCTGTACTTCGTAACTATAAAAAGCTGAAATAGTGAAATGTGTACACGAAAACGTAAATAATAAGTTCATAGAACACTGGATACAGATAAAAATATCTAACTTTTATGTTTATTCACTTCCACACACCCGAAAATTGTCCAATGCGCATGCGCGAAGGACGCAGATATACTTGCATCTAGTGATGGGTAGTTCGTGAACTACCAGTTCATTTCGAACTGCTCCAAGAAGTGAACTACGGAACTATGTAATTCAGGCGGAAAAGAACTGCTCTTGCGACTGGCTGGAAGACAGCCTGCGCCTTCGCGTATTCAATCCTCTCCGTTTACTGCAGCTGTGCAGTATAGCGCGCTCATCCGCGCATGCGCGTTTAATCTCCCCTCTCCTCCCCTGGTTCGAGCCGGTACTCTCCTCTTATTTTCTTCAGCCCACTGTCTAAGAGGAAGAGGTCTTGACACTGTGTATGCTCTCCAGCAAGAAAAAGTGACCCCTTCATGTCGCCGAGCGCTAGTAGTAATTTGGTGGAAGATTTGTCTTGTTTACATCTCGTGTTTTAACATTTTTGCAATTATTTACATAAAATAATGTTAGTAAGGTAAGCTGATATAGTATATACATGTTCCATGTCCACAAATGCATTGGCATGTGTGGAACTGTTTATAAAAGTAGTCTGAAGAAATATACTGTGTATTATTGTTTTAGTGAACACATTCTAACAAAAACTATATTTCATGCCCTACAAAATTTTAGAATCGTTGCAATGTGCATCTACATGTAAAAGATTGAAAAATTAAATTTTATTGTTGTAAAAAAATGTGTTTCAGTACAAAAGTACATTCCCATTTTTTTCTTCGATATAATACTCGAAAATCCAGTAACAACTTCACATTTTAAGCTAAGCCAAATACAAAAACAAGACAAATCTTCCACCAAATTACTACTAGCGCTCGGCGACAAGAAGGGAGTCACATTTTATTCCTCAGTGTCAAGACTTCTACCTTCATAGACCGTGCTTCAGCCATACCCCCTTACGCTGGATCAGTGGAGGAGAGGGTGACTGAAAGATGAGAACAAGAAAATGTATCGCGTCTTTGGTATCGCGAACTGCATCGGTACTCGAACTACATCGTTCGAGGCAGGTCGGCGAACTATATCGTTCGAGGACAGAGACAGTTCAACGTTATTTTCGTTTCGTGCCTTTCTGTCCCGTGACTTGTCGTTTGAAAATAACGAAGCCCTATTTGTTTTAGGCCAAGAACATTTTCATTTTTCACTACAATGTAAGGGCAAGTAACAATAATAATAACCCTAGCTAAATTAGAATTAAAAGCATTAAATTATATGGCGAAAAGTACGTGGAGAAAATACACAGTTTAAAAAGTAGCTAATGCATGAAAATCTAAAATACAGTTACAAAAACATACATAACTTATCAAATAAGAGAGAAAATCACCGCTTCTGTTCTTATTGGTGGCAATGCACTACACAAGTTTTCTTGTACACGTGAAAATAGGCACAGTAACTTAATGTAACTTCTTTAAAAAAAATCACATGCTAATAAATATTTAAAAATATCTTGCACTAAAATGTATGTTTTGAAACAACTTTCATGTATATTTCATGTTGCTGTGAAGAAATACGAATTGAGAAGTTTTGGAAAATGACAACCTATTTTTTTTTTTTTTCGGTGAGTGTTTGCTAAGATTGGAATGATAGTATAACTTAAAATATGTTTAAAGAAAAACGACTTGCTGCCCACATATATTTCGTTACCGGCACTGGGCCAGTTATTTTCTGAGTCGTGTTGTAACAATATTATGTTGCTGTGCATAACAGGGTTTGTTATTTAGTAAAAGTTAATTATGTTATACATAGTTGTTTTGCCGCACTCTATGTATGTACGACGCTCATATAGGTGTTCCGGGATAAAATGAGCACTTTTGAAAACCTGTAGTTACTTTTTTGTTTTAGAGATTATTTATAGTTTCCTGTCACTTTTAAACCTAAACAAATGTATTTTACTTAACAGTCAGAGTTCGTAGACTACACTATATTAAACAATTAACTTCTGAAGTCACAATATATAATATTTTTTAAATATTATCGTAGAGAAGATGGTCTTCAGAAGTTCTCAATTTATTACAAACCGTGTATACGTACATATGGTTTTAGGGATTATATTGATTATATTAACTACGAAGATTCTAGAAATATAAGTAATTTTTTAGAACAGAATATAGGCACTTAATGATGGCGCATCTTTTTAATTGAAACGATTGAGAGGACAAAACGCGAGGACATGTATCGTAACTGCGATCGTGACGGCGAACTTCCTAGGTACTAAAATCTATAGATCTGTCGAACTATATAGCTCGAGAAACGAAGCAGTTCGCGTCTGTCGTCGAACTATCTAGTTCGAGGAACGAAGCAGTTCGCGTCTGTCGTCGAACTATCTAGTTCGAGGAACGAAGCAGTTCGCGTCTGTCGTCGAACTATCTAGTTCGAGGAACGAAGCAGTTCGCGTCTGTCGTCGAACTTTCTAGTTCGAGGAACGAAGCAGTTCGCGTCTGTCGTCGAACTATCTAGTTCGAGGAACGAAGTACAGTTCGCGTATGTCGTAGAACTATATAGTTCGCAGAACGAAACAGTTTGCGTCGTTCGTTTTGTGTTCCACACTTCTGCAGTTCCGCGACTGCCGACTTGTCAACTGAACATACCAAACTTCTTTTTTTTTCATTGATGTTTTTAATATACATAAAACAAATAGTAACTTAAATATATTTTTTAGATAAATGACACGCCACCATCTATATTTTGAAGTTGTGTTAGAACAGAATAGATATCGGCATTCCATGATGGCACAATAATGGCTATAGTTCGAAACAAATACCGTATAACAATTATGACAAAAGCATTAAAAACCATTAAATACACGTGTGAACGTTGCACGTGTGATTTATGACAACATATGTACAAATCCCTATCTCGACTCGAACTTTTTCAGATGGTAAACTATATAGTTCAAATGAACTGCATCCAAAGAACAGTTCACTTGTATGAATAGTTCTGAACGACCTAGGTCTGCCAAACGAACTACATTTCCCAACACTACTTGCGTCGAGCCATTTGCTAGTCGCAGATTTTCAGGCACTTTGCGCCATCACGTGACCACTTGCACCTGTGTATTTGCATATTTAATACCAAAGCAATGCAGCGCAGGTGCAAATTTTGCGCTTCACCTCTCAAAAGCGATATTTAATCGCCCCCCTGGGTAACAAAGTTGAATGTGAAAATTTGAATTCAAATGATGTAGTAGTTATAGTAGGTGGTAACAATGATGTGTATCAAAATAAAGGTAACATAATGTTAAAAACACTCAAAAGAAAGTTAGCTACATTAACACATACAAATGTAGTAGTTGCTGGTCTCCCAGTAAGGCACGATTTAGTAGAGTGGTCATGTGTGAATGAGGAGATAAAGGCAACAAATGATAAATTAAACAGATTGGTCAAACATTTCAGTAATGTTAGTATTGTTAACACAGAGTTGGATAGGAGCATGTTCACGAGGCATGGATTGCACCTTAATAATTTAGGGAAAAGGTTCCTCAGTGATAAAATTGCAGATTGTATTCATAAAACTGTAAAATGGAAAGACTGTATTGCCTTAGGTTTTTGTGCACAATATGAACAGGGAAACTAATACAGATGGCCAATTCAGGTAAAGAAGCTTGGCCTGAGATTAACTATTTGCCAGGTATGGTTGTTACCATACAACGTAGTAGTAGCTATCACAGGCATGTTCCTATCCAAAAACAAAGTTACAGTAGTACTGAGGACTGGCTATTAAATAAAAAAAAACTAAAAATACCAAAGAGATAAAGGTACATTCTCCACCAAATATATGTAAACTTAATAACCTTGATCCGACTCTACATATAAGTAGCAATAAGAGAAAATTGTTTGAAAATAAATCTTCATATATTCATAAAGAAGAATTCAGTGTACTACATCAAAATATTATGGGATTATGTATTAAAGGTCCTGAAATTGCAGCCAACCTCAAATCATTAAGTGAAAGTCACAAAAGTAATATTATTGTACTGTGTTTCACTGAGCACCACCTCAGAAATTTAGAAATTAAGAAATTCCACATTGAAGGCTACAAACACTGTACCTCATATTGTAGAAGTATCAATAAGATGGGAGGAGTAAGCATTTTTATGGAAAGTAGTATAAATTGTAATAACATCAGTACAGCTGCTGTTTGTAAAGAAAAGGACTTTGAATGTTGTGCATGCAGCTTTAAATTAGGGGTTAAAAAATATGTTGTTATTGGAGTCTACAGGTCTCCCACAGGAAATGTAAACAGCTTTATAATAAGTTTGGAAACTATGTTAATGCAAAATTATACATATGGTGATATTATTATATTATGTGGGGATTTCAATATTAATTTTCTAGTAGATAGCAAAGAAAAATCAGAACTAATTAATATGCTAAACACTTTCAATTTAAAGCCAACAGTAACTTTTCCCACTAGAATAACAAGTAAAACCTCGTCAACAATAGACAATATATTCATTAGTCAAAATCTTATACAAACTGTCAGTGTATATGCTCATATAAATGGAATTTCAGACCATGATGGACAAATAATGTCACTGCCCTATACAAAATATGACAAACCCCCGATTAATAACATAAAAAAAGAAAGTCAGACAAATGTCTGACACCAATTTCTACAATTTCAGACAAGGTCTAAACGTACACAACTGGGATATTCTGTCCCAAGAACACACTGCAAATTCCACGTTTAACTTGTTCCATTCCACATTTATCCAGTTACACGAGGAGCATTTTTCAATTAATTACATTAACATTAAAAGTAAAGAAAAAATGTCCTGGGACTTTATTCTAAGTTTCTCGAGAAGTCAATCGTAATCTTTCGATTTCGATCCCGCGAAACCGCGCCCCGAACGATCGAGAAAGAAAACACACAAAATTGGTATTCTAAGGCCACCTTCCGTTTTTCACTGATTTCACTGATATCACTGACAGTTCGCCAGTGTCCGTGAACAATAAGGGAACAGTGTCAGTAATCAGCAAAATATTTTCACTGTCAGTAAATAGATAATATCGGAACATTAAATCAGTAAACATTACTGCAATGTACGTTGCCTAGCAACCACATCTGTGGCATATCTGTGATTGCATTCTTGCGATAAACTGTCATGTTAATTTTGTTCGCTGTATAAATTGTATTTACCTTAATAATAAAGTTGGTATATTTTTAGCATATTGATACATCTAGCACGACTTACGACTGATACTGTTTTCTTCGTTTTTTCACGACACAGCTTATACAATGGGGGTATTTAAGGTTTGAGAAGCTGTATCCATTATTTTTAAATGCATAAACAAGGTACGATTCAACCTCTAAACATTATTTAGTCTTTGCAAACTGCACGATGAATGCTTCTGTAACTAAAAACAGACGTTAAATAAACGTATATAAATTAATAGATACACTCTTTGGCCCTTATATATTAAAAAAAGATGCACTTGAAAACTAGTGCGAAACGAGTGGACCTTCCCACTATATTGAACTGTGCATACGAAAATCGCAATCTAGTAGATTCTTACACTTCGAAACTAGTGCGAAACAAGTGGGCCTTCCCACTAGATTCAACTGTGCATACGAAAATCGCGATCTATTGCCAATTTCTAGTATCAGTGGACACTAGATTCGTCTCTGCATACGAACATGTAAATCAATAACTAAGAAAGAACTGATGTAAAATTGCATATTAATGTTAAGTTATGGCATTTTGTATTGTTGATTGCACATTGCATTATTTTTATATTACCTGTCCATATGTGCGTGTATTGTTTAATTGTATTATGTAAGATTGATGACGTGCTCCGTATCTCAGTCTTTCAAGGTACTGACGGAGTGAATAAAATAAATAAATTAAAAAAAAGTAAATGGCCTGGCCACCCCCTGGGACCGATTAAATATCACCACTTGCGTTTTGCACGACGCAGCGCAACGCAAGGAAATCTGCTCTGCACCTGCACCTGCAACCAAATACAGTAAACGTAAAACTAAACAGTAAAAAGATCACAAGCGTAGAGAAAACAAAATTCCTGGGTGTGTATATTGACGAGAAAGGTAGTTGGAAGTATCATACAGAGCAGCTGGTAAAAAAACA
This sequence comes from Medauroidea extradentata, assembly GCA_003012365.1. Taxonomy (NCBI): domain Eukaryota; kingdom Metazoa; phylum Arthropoda; class Insecta; order Phasmatodea; family Phasmatidae; genus Medauroidea; species Medauroidea extradentata. Next base: position 13,960 of record PNEQ01079089.1, read on the forward strand.
AAGTACAGCATGCTATTTACTAAGAATACTTTCGAACAAATGTAGCGTACAATGTTTAAAGAGTGCATAGGTACTATGCATATATACACTCAGCAATCAGTTACGGAATAATTTTTTGGGGTATAAATAAGATAAATTTATCTAAAGTTTTTATTATGCAAAAGAGAGCAATACGTATAATTTTAAGGAAACATCCTCAAACTCACTGCAAACCTCTTTTTCAAGCCCTAAAAATACTCCCAACCCCTTGTATGTATATGTATGAAGCTA
>PNEQ01079092.1:0-11475 GCA_003012365.1 Medauroidea extradentata
TCGTTTTTATGTAATTACAAAATTAAAATTTCAGAACATACAAAAAAACATTTTAGTTACAAATTATACCATGTGATATATCAAATGAAAGCTCATTTAATAAGCTTTAAAATGAGACCTTGCACAAGTCTGTAGCTCTAATAGATTCGTAAAAAATAGCATTTGAAGTTACAACGACAGAGTGATTTTTAAGCTTTTTAGAATTAAAAAAAAATTCATAACTCCAAAAATGACAGTCCCAAAAATGTAAAAAAATTAATTATGTCTTATATAGTTATAAGGAACACACAACGAAAAAATGAATTGGTTATGTGATATGAAAATGTAGGGCACTGGTTGATTTGACATGGAATGACCCATATTATGATTCCTTATAAAAATGAGGTATAGTTACATAAATCAATTTTCGCCTAGTGCTGTTTTTAAGGGAGATATTAACCCTTGAAAATCGATTTTTTTTTTTGCAAAACATCGGAAACCACGTGGAGATAAATTACAATTCTGCTCACAATGATTAGTGTTACCGGGACCTTAACCCGTGAAGAAATCACACTTTAAAACTCTCCCCTGTATGAAAATAACAGGGATGGCCACCTTCTTATTGATCACAACTTTTGTGCCGTTGGGTTTTGTGAACATTTTATGTTGCTTTTCTGAACAGAACATCCTAAGTAACAAAAAAGGTCCTCTTGTTGCAAGTCGCTAGAACGCACCGTTTACGAGAGGAAAAATCGTACAAATAGTCAGTGGTTGCAATACACTGCATGTGAGGTGAGCACTACCTGTACTAAGCGATTATAGGATCTTAGGCACCCGAACTTCGGTTGCTTGTTACATAAATTCACACCTGAAATGTGCCAGAGATGAAGGTATGTGCTGAGCATAGGTGTGTATGGAGCTGAAGTATTTAAGTTTTATTTGTTGATGTTTCCTTGCCCTAGGGCGTCGCAACAAGGAGGGTCGAGGGGGACACCCTCCCCCCCTCTAATTTGTTCATTAAACCCATTTTTCTCAAATAAAAAACCTAATTTCAAACCAGTTATATAAAAAGGAAGGAAAACTAGTTAAACGCCACCATTTTGCACCTTAGAATCCCAAAATTTTCCGGGGGAGGACCCCCAGCCCCCCGCTTTCTTTTAGGGATGAGTGTTCGTCAACAACTAAATCAATTGCAATCCCCCCAAAAAATATGAGCTTTTGCGACGCCCATGTCCTTGGCTTAAATTTGAGACGCGCTTTTAAAGAACTGCAGCATAAGGTACATTTTCCTGATTACAAAATGCATTTACAAGCATTCTGTACGTACTCCATTGCGAGTGTAGCAGTTGTCTACGTGCCAGGTATTGTATTGTTGCCACAAGGCATTTTATTGTAAATGGTGAATTTTTTTGTAGTGGAGCTGAACGTTTCGTTCACAACCAAGTTCATTAGAGATACTAGGAAACTGGAAAGGAATCGGCCATTGTCTTTGTTAAGGATCCATTTCGGCATTCGCTTGGGAATTTTTTTATTGTTTTCAATAGAAGTAATTACACATACACAAAACAATACACATAACCGTCATGGAATACTTTCATGATTAACTGTTTTGAGAACATAAAAAGAATTTTGAGGGTGCACTTAGTTGTCTGCCCTGTAAGCAATCCGCGTTGCAAAGCTGGGCGTACGACCAATGATTAGTTGTGTGTGAATTCAAGTTGGGCGACAGGACAGTAGTATGTTCACAACAGTTCTTCGGCTACTTGTAATCCATAAGGGAAAACCATAGATGGTAACCGCACGAGAACAGGCACTGCAAACAATCCATGTGTGTAGTATTTTAGGCCTCCTTATCTGCGCTTCAAAAACGTTGCAACGAGTTACGGCAATTCTTTTTTTGACGAAAATATTTAACACTCATTAAATTTGTATCTCTACGAAAGGAACACACACTTCAAACTATGTCGCTATAGTTTTAAAAATTCGGTATATTTATTAGAAACATAATTTTCGGGCTACTCAAAATGTCCAAAATGGCTTTTCCAGACTTCCGTATCTGTAAAAATAACAACCGGATCCGAAAACCATAACTATAGAAACACGCGTTAGACTTTGAACTACGCTCTCCATAAATAAAATAATGTGTTCACCGCTTCAAGTCTTTTAGGAAAAGGGTTAAGGTTCCTATCTACCTGCGCTGAAAACGCTTTGCAGGGTGTTGCGATTATGATTTTTTTATAAGTTAAAACATTAGTATAGCTTAATAGAATATTTTTAGGCCCCTCAAAATGGCAGTATTTATAAATATATCGGCCGGATTCGAAAAACGCCACGATAGAAGCATAATAAAATGACATGGTCACCGCTTAAAGTCCAATAGGAAAATGATTAATAGTGAAGGTCCGCACGCCAGTTGCGTGGCAGGCGCGTTGAGACGAAACTGCGTTACATACGCCAGCTGACGTCGCCCTTAGCGCGTTACGATTTTGTGTCTCACACACACTAACGCAGCCTCCCTTCGCCGAGTGGCTTGCGCGGAGAGGCGATAATTAATTACATACGTCGGTCAACTGCTACCTTACCGCTCCTGCCTCACACACAAACGCAGCCTGTCTACGGAGGCCTTGGTCTATAGCGCTGGTGAGTTGTGACATGATGTGAGTACTGTGCAGCACCGGAGAAAACCCATCGACCAGTGGCATAGCCCAGCACGATACTCACAGGCGAAAATCGAGAGATCCACCCCGCCGAACTTCCTGCCGTAAAACGATTTCTGAACGCTGCACTATTTTAAGCTGACAGCTGTGTTCCATAAGTAGGCCTAAGTATCTGGGACGTTATTCTCGGCTCAGTTTAGAAGGAGCTCCAGACGTTAAACTATCGGCCATTCACGTAAAAACATGCGCTCGTGTGAGGTTAGTTCACGAATAAATCGTCTGCGATACCGCAGTATCTGGCACACTATAAATAAACCATCTGGAAAGACCCAGCACCAACAATATAAAGATGTTATAGTAATATTTACATCGTAAAATTAACGTATCAGTGAACATATTCTCGCCTATGTATTCAGTGGCTAAAATGTTACATTTTACATTTTACACAGCCGTAAACCTCTAAGGCAATAGACTGAAATTTACGATTAAACGTAAAATAGCATAAAGCGTACATCAAATGTTTATAAGCGTGTAGGCGTTATGGGCGACTATGCCCATGTTTCACGTATGTTATATCAAAAGGGTTTACTCTATTAAAAACCTAACCATTAAGACATAAGTAAAATAACGTACGTTTCCCATCAAATTATTTCCAATAGAAAATCACACAACTGAATAGGACTTAATCAGTATTGCAGTAACAACTCATAAAAAATCCTGGCCCATCGAAATATTTTGTCAACATGAACCTCCCCAAAAAATTTGTATGTTGAACACACATTTTTTTTTGCTACCCACAGTCAAGTTTTGTAGCCGCTACAAGAACTTTTGTAACCACCACAAAAAATTGGGTAGAGGTCCATATCGACTAAGTATACAGTTTGTGACCACTACAAACAGGTTTTTTTTTAAAGCTGAATTGTGTACGCTCAAATTCAAACCAGCGTTTTACTGCCTGTTCTAAATCTTAAAACATAAGTTTTTAAGTGTATAAATCCCTCGACTGGCGCATGGACAGCATGACACGCGTAATATTTTTTACGCGAAACCGCTTAAATTATTCATATTATGTTTATGTACGAAAAAAACACAAACTTTAAACTATGCTATGTTTTCAAAAATTCAGCCGGCTTGTTAGAAACATGCTTTTCGGGCTTCTCAAAATTGCTAAAAAGCTTTTAATTTATTTATTATTTCTATTTTTACACTGCTATAACTCCGAAAATATTACCTAAATTCGTAAAGTGCAAACCGACAGGCATGCGTTGGTCTGTACTTCATACTATCCAAAAATAAAATGTTGTGGTAACAGACTACAAGGAAAATCTTGCACGGCAGTTTGGCGCGCTGCGAATAGAGGCGATATGCTTCTAGTCAAGCGTGGGACACTGGTTCTTATCGCTACGCTGTTCTCGCGCGTCAAAGGTGGAAATTCAACACCGGCGAAGACTCCTCTAAAGTTGACCGTGCCCACGCCGCCGAGCAATGCGCAGAGCTTCGGACGTTACAAAATCATTCGAAAATGATTCATCGCACACGAGAGATGTCTGCTTCGCAATAGCATTCAACGAACGTCCCATGTGTATATACACATTTCAGGTTCACTACTAATCATTTAAACATAGTTTTCAGCGGCCGGAAATGGAGAAAATGAGTGTTTTTTTGCTGTCTTCCTTAGGTATGAAAATTATGGCTCGCTCAAAATATTTTAAAAGGTATGGACATGTACGATATATCTAATCTATAACTTCAATATTACGTCTTAAAATGACAGGGCCACAGAGGCGTGAGCGCGTGTTGTCTCTTCTTACCACTTCTACACTTAGCACACGCACACAATATTTAGGTATGCAGAAGTAAAAAAAAAAAAAAAAAAACTCAGTCACACACGCCAGCAAAATGGCTTCCCTGGCCAGCAACATGGCGAATATACCTACTGCGGATCAAACCCTTGTTTTCCCACCAAGACGAGATACATGTTCGATTCCCGGTGGGTTTTCTCCGGAATCTCCCGCACCTTCATTCTGACGCTGCTCTATACTCACATCATGTTATCCCTCACCAGCGCTTAGGTAACACTTACATGTTAAGTGCTGACCAAAAATCTCTTCAATCAATCTTACCGTAATTTTTTTTTATTTAACCTGAAAAAAATTGCCTAGAGTTTTATAGTAATTTTCAAACATAAAAAAAAAAAACCGTATTTTATGAGTATCTAACTATAATATTCAGACAAAGAGTTTTTTTTTTTCCTTTTAGTTTATTCAGAAATATGTTAGTTGTTATTATTTAATTTATTTATTTGTGGCGCGAGCCCGTAGGCTACAGCCTAGATAGCCTGCACGTAAATGCGATCCTGGTTTGAAACGTTTGTCTTCAAGCACTGCAGAGCGCGCGGCAAGCGGACAGATAATCTCGACTGTAAGAACAGCGGGAGCGAGTACCGAGTACTTCAAAGCGAGCAGCGCGCACGCACTAAGATGGCACACGCGATGAATGTGAGAGCACACCGCTAGAGTAGAGAAAGTAAACACAGCTGCACTGCACATAGTGTCTGCCAGTCAACAATCCACGCTACAGGCCGCGTCCCACTGAAGCTAAGAGGAGCTGATTTGAAGCGTATTGCGTTTATCAATTTTGATACAAAACTTCTGCACGTATCCCAATATGTTTAATTATATTAAAAAAAAACTAATACTTCAAAATATTATTTTATAATATAAAAATTCCACCACACTTATATGAAACGTGATTTTGAGTCCCTCGGAATGGGCTATATAAAAATTTTTAGCAACAATAAACAAGTTATTTGGTTGCGCGAAGCAAATTTTGTTAGACTTAACCAAACATTTATCTCACTGGACACTAGAGCGGTACTTGGCAAATAAATTAAAACTATACTCCTATGTGTTATTAGCCAAACAAAGTACTTAAAACAAGTGGGGAAAAAAAATTCATGGTTTCGTGCATGCCACCAAATCGTTAGATAAAATAACGTCACACATATTTTATTATAAACATAAAGAGTTTTTAAGATTTTGGAGTTATTTTAACACACTGGCATAATTCCTTGCAGTAACATTGGGCAAACAGCAACTTTTGAGGAACACGTCTTTTGGTTCACCTGAGGCATTTACTCGTAGTACAATGAAATTAAATTTCAAGCATAGAAGAACCACATTACACTTCCACGGGAATTATCTCAAACATTTATATCTATGTAAAACAATAAGTTATTTTTAAATTATTTGCAACACGATATTGAGAATTCATTTTTTTGAACAGAAAATTATATCTAGCCTATTAAAAATTCCTGTAATTGTCTTTGTTTGCTCTTTAAGGGTGTTCAAAGTGGGAAAAAATCACAATTTTATATTTCAATGAAATAGTGTTAGTTTAACAGACGTTACTTGGGAGTATATAATCGTTTTACGAAAAAAAAAAAAATAGATTTTTCATAATGACATTTCAAAGACTAAATTTGGATATTTTTACTTTAAACAAAACTTGAAAACCAGTAAGTGTAATGAAATGGAAAAAAATCACATCAAAACTACACGTTACGTTCTACAGCCTGAAACATATAAAAACCCATTACAAAAAAAGTTTTGAATTAAAAAAAAAATTCCAAAATTACTTCAATTTTTTTCTACTTGTAGCATTTCTTTGATACAAAAATATTTTATTATCGGGTTATAAATTATTCAAGCCGTAGACAGTGACATGCAGATTTGATCTGATTTTTTTTTATAGGTTCATTATGTTTGCTGGTTTTCAAGATTTATATGAAGTAAAAATATGCAAGTTTCGACTTTGAAATGCCATTATTGGAAAACTGCCTGAGCCATTTATTTTTTTTTTTTCAAAATAGTAAAATGTACTCGCAAGTAACGTCTACAAAAGTAATACTATTTTATACACATATAAAATTATGATTTTGCCACTTGGACGGCCCTTAAACGCGATTCTCCATCAATGCCATGTTTTTTTTTTCAACCATTCGTTTCGATCACCAATAATAAACGGAAAATACTAGAAACTTGATGCATTTATGGTAGCATGAAGCTTCAAGGAGGGTGGGCGCGTACTTATTGGGTCTCGTGCCAGGATGTTATCTGCTCCAGCCGGCAAAACGACTTGCAGGCGACGAGCAAGTTCAGGCGACGGCGCGGGCACAGTTCCCGGAGAGCGGGTTGTACGGCGACCAGAACGTGCGTGTCGCGTGCCACCAGAAGCAGCCACTGTCCAATGCCAAGGTCACGACAACTCGGCTGGGCGTGGAGGATCACGTCAGAGTCTGGCCCCCGGGCAACCCGCGGCCTCTCGCCTTCTTGTAGTGGTATGTATCTTCGCTCTTGTCTTACTTTCGAGGTCCAGCAGCGTCCAAGCGCCATTCTTTATCCGAGCACATTCCAAGGAACTGCTGCGTTTGTGTGTGAGAGGCAGGAGCGGCAAGGCTGCCACTAACCGACGTATGTAATGTATTATCGCCTCTCAGCGTAAGTCGGTCCCTCAGAGGGCGTGCAGTGGTTTACTATTATCCTTTTTTCTAAGCGACTTTAAACGGTGACCACATTTCTTTATTCGTGGGCAGCGTAGTTCAAAGTCTAACGGCTGTTTTTATAGTTGGGTTTTTTGAATCCGATTGTTAATTTTCCAGATACGGCAGTCTGGAAAAGCCATTTTTGGCCGTTTGGAGGGGCCAGAAAATAACGTTTCTAATAAACGTGCGAAATTTTTAAACAATATAGCTACATAGTGCGAAGTGTTGTGTTATTTTTTCGTACATATACAGTGCGTTGAATAGTTTCGCCAAAAAGAGAATAGTCGTAACTCGCTGCAACGTATTTGAAGGGCAGGTAGGGAGACCCCTCAAAAGTGCGTAGTAGATAAATAAACGGTGAAAACATCAACCTAATTCTACACTTTTTTCGAAGCCAATATGGATAGAATACAAAACGTCAATTTTAGATAATGGTATTTGCCAACTTTATGAGTAAATATTTATCCAGAATTACTCATTCGTTACGCGTGATCTCTTGCGCCGCAGTTAAATGCACGAGGCTCCGGCGTCAGAGATGGTGCCTCAGAAGTTCGCAACACTGGAAAAAATTTCGTTAAAAACGTTGGCTAAAACTATTGTCTAGGATTGCTATTTTTTGACTTCCGCAAATTTGCTTCAAGAACTCTACAGTTGTGGATTGATACTTTTCGCGTTGAATGATGTACCACGCCCTCTTAAAGACGCTTATGAAAACCGAAAACCATATAGGATCTAACTATATGGAGTACACTTTACTCTAAAATTGGACAACAACGTTATTTGATCAAAATCTACCGGCCCGCAAGATCTCTAAATATTCAACTCGATCTCGTCGTCGGATCCACTCAGGTAGGGCAGGGTAGATAGCCGCCAGCAGACGAACAACAGGGAAGCGCGCGGGATAAGTAAACAAACACAGGCTCCCGCATTTGCCCATAAAGGCGGTTCGGGATAACGAGAGCACTCAGAAAAGCCCTGCTAAATTTATATTTTCAGCCAATTCATATCTTTCCGCTCATAATGGCTAATAACGGAGAATGTCAAACCTTTCTGGACATGTCACTTGATGTTTGCGAGTTTAAGAAAAATTGCGCAGTCGGTAGGAACCTATACAGTTTGATAAAAAGTTTAATATTCATATAAAACACAAATCTGTCGAATTCAGTTTATTTTATTTTAGTATTCTTGCATTTAAAAAGAAAAATACACGTAACTATATTCAGCAATTCGCTGCCAACCGTACAAAGAGTACGATAAATATTGTGACTGTTAAATTATATGCAGTAACAGCTAGTGATTTATTTCAAAGGTTATATGTATAGTGCTCACTTTATCCCGAACGACCAACAAAATAAAATATGTTGTAAGGCGTTTTGAGCGCATTTTCTCGAAAAATACGATGTCGGGACGTAGTATTTTTGTTGGACAAGACGTCTGGAGGAATTTGTCAAGTAAACATGTCGCCAGAGAACATAATGGAATAAATTATGCATAATTAATGATTACTAGGTCTTCAAAACGTATATATATATTTTTTTTACATTTTAAATTTAGTTCCCTATTATAGCAAACTCTCGATTAATGCAAAAGGCAGCGGTTGTGTGTCAGCTAACTTTTTTCATTTAGCATTATATTGCTAAACATTTTTTTTGTTTTGCATTTTTTACACTAGGCCTATACATTGCTAGTACGCAACTCCAATGCTATGTACGTATATCGTACCAGTACAAAAGGACTATTCTAACCTGGTCTAATAACACAGGTCTGCGAGATCGGCGACTAAAATATACAACTCCTGCAAATTTTGCCGTACTTTTTTTTTAACGCCGCCAAAATAATTTTCGGAGTTGCAGGAAAAAAAACTGTTTTTAGCCATTTTGAGAGGCCCCAAAATCATGTTTCTTAAAAGTGTGATGAATGTTTATAGTTATAGAAGCTTAGTTTCAAGTGTCAGTTATTTTCGTGGATAAACGTAACATGAATACGAAAAGAATGCCCATAACACGCTACAAAACCGCCCATGTGCCAGGCGAACATCGCGGGAATATTTTACTGTTTGCTGGATTTGAAAACACGTTCAGGTTACCAGAAAATTACTGATTTTCGCTTGTACCTGGAGTCATTAACATACATAACTGAGCCAATAATAATCCCGATATTGTAACATTTGATGCTTGTTATTGGTCTTCGGAGCGCTACGTTGTGTCAGAAGTTTATCACCGAATCACATATGTTGCAAGAAACTACAGCGTTTTCGAGGGTATGTAGGCACAAAACATTTTCGCGATATACCATCATTTCTACAGACCGTGTGTGATTTGTACCAAAACTGTTCACACCTGCCACAAGGTTTGTCCGTTAATAGCAGGATGAAAGATAATACAGTTTATTGGAGACTACTATGGATTTAAATATTTCCGCGATTTTCCAGTGTCTCTAAGAACATTCTGTTTCATAATAGAGACATGCAAAATTCGCGTTATTTTCTGACAGTTGACTAGACTCAAAGTGACTATAGGCTTGTTCGACTTCTCCCGCTGGCCGATATTGTCGTGACTTGTCGCGGAGAATGCTTACACGGTAGAGAAGCCAATCTCTGTAAAGACGCAATACACGTCAAATACAGCACATAAAAATTTGTGGCAAATTGAACCGCAGTATAGGAAAGTGAAGTATAGTCTGCTACCAAATGATAACGCGAATTGTGTATGTCTCTACATATAACTCATGTAAATTTCGAAAGGTACGTATGGTACGGACAGGTATTTTCGCGAAAATATTTTTGCGCCGTCTAATTTCAATGCCCTACGTGCACACTTGCAGCTATGCTTCGAGGTAAATCATTCTATGCTATTTTTCGCATATTACGACCTACGAGGTTCTATCCGCCAGTCACATACGTGCCGGTGTGGTGTCGCAACAACCTTGTTTTGATTGACACAGTCAAATAAGTGATGCCTCTACACAAATACACGCTATATAAACACGAAGCAAAATGTAGCCTAAATATACATTTAAGGGCGCGGTCTACCGCAATTTTCATCATTATTTTATTTTTTATTTGTACCACATATTTTTTTCTTATTTTAGACAAAAAATGTGACTAAATTTGGCTCTTATGAAATTTTTTATCTCTCATAGTTTTCGCGTAATGGCTTGTTAAAGTCATATTTTGCATGTTTCCGTTTTAACGACTACACTAAAACCAACTGATATACCAAACTGAAAAAAAAAATCACAGCGGATAAAGACATTACAGGCTACAATGGCATGCTCATAAAATTAAAGAATAAAAATTATTTGAATTTTAAAAAATGCTGAAACTGAAAATATAAATTTTAAAAATTCAATAATTTTTTTTTAAATACAAATAATTTTTATTCTTTAATTTTATGAGCATGCCATTGTAGCCTGTAATGTCTTTATCCGCTGTGATTTTTTTTCAGTTTGGTATATCAGTTGGTTTTAGTGTGGTCGTTAAAACGGAAACATGCAAAATATTACTTACACAAGCAATTACGCGAAAACTATGACAGATAAAAAAATTTCATAAAAGCCAAATTTAGTCACATTTTGTGTCTAAAGTAAGAAAAAAATATGTGGTACAAATAAAAAATAAAATATTGATGATGAAAATTGCGGTAGACCGCGCCCTTAAGGCAATGAAACAAAGTGGTGCAAAAATCTTTTCGCGAAATCACGCCTCGCATAGCACGTAGAAACGCTCAAGGTCACAATCAGATATCGCTTTTCAATCAACGATTCACGTAGAACACGCTTTTTTTATTACAACCCTCGTGTACTATTTTTATATACAATTCACTTTAATATGTACAGCATGTTGAGAAACAACAGACGCTTCCATTGTGAGACATTTCCGCGTACACTAATAATAATATTTCCCTGCTCCAGTAACCAATATGATAAAGCTAATGCAGATACATACAAGATGTTTATGGTAATGTATGCAATAAAGGCCATATTAAATACTGTTTTTACATTAGTTGTATAATTTTGGCCACTTGTTACTATTTAGCACAGTGTACATACATTCCATTTGTTTTCAGATGTTAACATATGAGGACCCAATAAAATATTGTTGCGTGTTGGCTGGGCAGCAGGCACATTACATCATGCTGGGTGGTCAGCTCTGTGAGTCAACCAGTGGTGTCATGGGTTTCCGCAGCTATGTCGCAACTCCCGAGAGACGTCACTGGTTTTCCCCGATGACGCCAGTGCGAGTACGTGACTCTCAACTACTATGACCGTGGTAATGTCTATTTTTAGACTCTAGGT
>PNEQ01079093.1:0-11475 GCA_003012365.1 Medauroidea extradentata
TGTGTGTGTGAGCGTGTGTGTGTGAGCGTGTGTGTGTGAGCGCGTGTGTGTGAGCGCGTGTGTGTGAGCGCGTGTGTGTGAGCATGTGTGTGTGAGCATGTGTGTGTGAGCGTGTGTGCATGTGTGTGTGTGCATGTGTGTGTGTGTGTGTGTGTGTGTGTAAAAAGTCCATCCCTAATAATAGTGTACCTACTTCATGCACAAGAAAAAATCACTTTATACAAAACTGTAGGGTTTTTTTCAAGATTCAGAATGGTGTAGTTCCCATTTTACAGGGGAAGTGTTTAAATCTAAGAAATTGTAAAATCAAAGATTCACTGTACCAAATGTGAAGGCAGTATTTTAATTGAAATAAAACATTAACAGATACTTATACCAAATAAGGTATTTGTAAGCTAACACAAAAATCATTCACAGAAATTAAGATACATCTTTTAATACTACATACAAACCAATACTACATTTAACGCAGAATTAATTTGAACAACCACCCACCCTCAAAAAGGTGCACTAATAGGCGTAAATATAATTTTACTTGCAAATCTGTAGCAGTACAATAAAAAGTGACATGTAAATGTAACAAATAGCAATTCACCCTCGTCGTATTTCTCTTTTGCAGGACCTTTAAAAAAAATCTCCAAAACTCTGTGCGTTTTCCATAAACACCTAATCTGACAGGAAAATGACATCAAATTATACCAGTCGACAACATTAAGTACAACCCAAGCCTTGTACAAGTTTACATTATTTTTAACATAACTTCACTTCTTCACTTCTACACATTGGTAGGCATTTCACTTTCCAGTTAAACAACTAAGATTATTTTGTAGCACAGATTTTTAAGATTGTGAAAACAGTAATGCTTAACAGTCCCAAAGACAGACTCCAGCAAGGGTTTGGACATTAATTGAACAAAGTCTACACATAAAAGAGGAAAAAATTTTTTATGATGTATGTATAATGAAATACATACAGTGAACCCTCGATAACTCGGACCTCGATGTCCCGGACTTCGGACAACTCAGACAGAAATTTTAAAAAAATTTTAATAATTTTTAATTAATTATTTCTTGGTTAAAAGATATAAAAAATTGTTTCTGTTGGATTTAAATTCATCACAATATATTTTAGAACAGTATTAAACTTTATAACGTAGTCGTCCATCGCTACTTAGCCTTTAATAATCCCACAGTAAATATCTGGCAATTTCCGTGTGGTAAAATGTTGCTAACGAGGCGCGCAACGCGCGAGTAAAGATGCAACGTAGCAGGCCGACCTCTCACTTCTTTATCTTTCCTCCCTCTTCGTCCTGCGAGCCAGGCACGCACGTGTGTCGTAAATAAATATTTCAGTGTGGTGCTTGTGAAATGACTGTAACTACGGGTTACAATGATACATAAACAGAAAATTATTTTGTTCTGGTATGTACAATGAATTCAGGGTTGCAAAACAAATTGTCCCGGACATTAAAAAGAAAAATTGAAAATCATTGCTTTGCATTGCGATGTAGAAAAATTGGTGAGAAGGTTTTACGTCCCTTTAACAACGATGTTTTCAAGAGCCGATGTGGGTGGTGAAACAACTACACAACATCCATGCCCAAGCCGGACACGATGAGTCACGATCGCTGATTGATGATGCTCTGTTGATAACGTAACGGCGTCTAATCGGATTTGTTTATAAACTACTTCACGGGAAATAATAGCGTACATATAATGGACCGTAAAATGTAAACGTCTTATGCGGGATAATTTTAAACGATTTTCATTGAGTGACACACATGAATGGATTAACAAGATTTTGTAGTCTTTTAATTTTTGCCATGTTTACTATACACCGACAAAATCTTTTTCTTTATTTTAGAAAAATGTACATTTGTTATATTCTACACCAAAAAAATTTAGAAGGTGATTTTTTTGAAAACTCCTTATAATGGCCACACCCCATTTTTTGGGCCTAAAATTTGGTCAAAAATATGCTGCGATTACGCGAGTAAACACGGTAAACATCTTGTGTGAGATGCGGGTGGTCACGTGCGGAGTTTGTATTGCACGAGACTGTACAGGTTGACCTTGACTACTTCAGCTCGCAACCTCCCTAGCTTATCTCCAACGATCATTTCTTATCCCTCTCACACATGCACGCCCATTGGCTGTCACCAGCCAGACGAAAACTTTTATGTGATAGAAGGGTGCCTTGGTGCCAGCTTCTAGCACAGAGATAAAAAAAAGGATCAGCCAGAAGTAGCAGCATAAAAAAATAAATAAAGATCTGACTGCCCACATTGTTTGACATTCTTTTATAGTCCTCCACTTTACATTAATTTTCCCACTGCATGGCGGCCCTCACGTAACTGGATACGATATTTATGTACAAAACAGTATTTATTGCAGCCTCTTTTGCTTGTAGAAATAATAGCGTACTAATTTCTTCGCGTTTCTTGTGATTAATGACTGATTACCCCACCTCCCCGGACACCCCTCGATAACACGGACAAATCGTAACTCACGACAGCTTCTTCCCCCTTTTAGTCCGAGTTATCGAGGGTTCACTGTACTTGTTAAGCATACATATATAATAGTGTTTCCATGACAGCGCATATTTTAGAATACATTATAAGAACTTAATCTAATATAAAAAATTTCATCAACCATGGTACGTTGTGAAATAAATGTTTAAAAAAAAAATCTGCAACTACATGATTTTTTTTTTACAATATTTCAATGTAAAATCTTTATGATCACCTATCATTTAAGCAAAATAGAAACAAAATCACAAACTGTGACATAGGTGATTTGTTTGCTCGAAAATAGTAACATGAAACATGATTAGACTAATACTGAATCAATATTTAGCATGTGCCATGGTCTTTACAAATGCAACAATATTAAACTTATCTTGGAGCACGAAAGTCAGTCAGTAGCAAGTCAATCAATACATACGAATTTAAAAATCAATAGATATGAATTTTAAGTCAGGACAATTTTAATGATCATAGTGCTGTATTACTTACCCAACTCCTGGACATTATGAATAAGATCCGACCAGACATGCTTTTCAGTCTCAGTACTTCATGTTTCCAGCAAATCAGTGCTGTAAAACATGTTTGAATTTGTTGAAAAATTATATTTAATTACAAAATGCAAGCAGTTGAAATGAATTGTTTAGTAATTTAAGATTACTCTATTAAAAAGATCATTTTTATCGGTGGTTCGGGAAAAAGAAAGTTTTCTTGAATGCCGTGATAAATTTATATTTTCGGCCATGTCATATATTTCTGCCACCATGTAAATGTGTATGCATAAGCCTTGCTACATATTTTATTTGCTTAGATTTGCACAATGTTATGGCTACATTCCACTGCTTCTAGTTATTTTACACACAACTGATCATTAACAGGCACCATTAACATCATGCTACTATAAATACAGCACCTGTGAAGCAACTTCTATAAAACATAGTACATCAGCTCTTTAATACATGCATTGATTGCACTTCCTCAATGTTCCCTCCCGAATTACAGTATTTGTACACGGTTTGTAGTTAAAATGCCAACTATTTGTACAGTAAAACCTTGTTAATTCGAACTCTGTTAATTCGAAATGCTATATAAATTGAAGCCATCGCTCGGACCCGAATGTGAGGATAGGATTTTACATGCTATGGAGTTCAGTTAGTTCGAAATTCAATTAATTTTTAATTTGAAGCAATTTTCTGGCCCAAACAGGGATTAAGTCATAGTAATTCGAAGTAATTTTGATAGAGAAGTCAGTAAAGTGTGCGAAATCTAAGAATAATGCTGCATCGTGTGGCGTTGTACAGCCTTGGCTTTGTTTCCATTACCACACCTGCCCGTGTCACGCTGACCTTGAGGCTTCCTTGCCTGTCTACTTGTGCACGGCTCTCGAGTTCGAATGAGTGTGTGTGTGTGTGTGATGCGCGCAAAGAGAGAGGAAAAGAAGAATGGAAGGTAGGAATGGCACAGCGTGCGAGAGCCTGTGGCTGTGTTGTGTGATATGACTATCACGTGATTTTTTGCTTTCCTCCCGCACTGTGAGCTAGACACAGTTACGGTAAAACACATGCGCATGTGCTACGAGTCTGGAGTATTTCACCGGCCAGGGAGAAGTGGGTAGAATGAGTGAAGGAGAGGATGAGGAAAAAGGTAGCTCATCAACTCCCACCTCCCCCTACAAACTCGTAGGCAGAGCTAGTTAATTTTTATAACTTCTCCACTTCCCTTCCCCCTTGCCTAGCTAGTGTATTACCAAGCCGATGCCAGAGTGCCTCTTATACCCTATCCATTATAAGGTTGCAGCTAATTCAGTCAAGTGAATGACAATAAAATTTTTGCACAGCATAAATTTAATTTTAATTATTGGAAAATACAAGCAAAGTTTGTAAAGGGCACAATCACAATGTTAGGAATTAAGACATAATTCAATTGCTTTGATTTACTTCGTTAGCAATTTTTATTTCTGCTGCAACCTTAGAGTGGACGGAGTATAATCCTTGTTCTCTTCTACCTCCCTCCCCCTTTCATTCTTTCAGGCATGAGTCACCAGTCAAAAATGCAGCTTCTAGGAGAATACGGCCAACAGAATGGCAGGCAAAAAAAAGGCACATGTTGGTTTCCCTGTGTTCAGCTGGTGTCGCGTAACTGGCAACTCGGTGTCGCGTAACTGGCAACTCGGTGTCGCGTAACTGGCCACTCGTGGGAGGAGAGAACAGATAGCAGTCAAGGTCACAGTGTCTGCTGCCTCCCATGCTACGTTGCCACATTTTGTGCACTGCACTGATGCCATACAAACGTCTGGCTGGCTGCACTGCCTGTCGCAGTGTATCACTCATCTTATTAATTAAAATACATCTGTAGCACCTGCCAAGATCCTTTGTCTCGCCAGCACATTGCTTTCGGACGGACAAAACGAGGATCTAGGTACTGGGAACCTAGATCCTTTGACTCACCAGCACGAAACTCTCGAGCGGAGAAAACTAGGATCTAGATACTGGATGCTTAGATATTTTGTCTCGCCCTAATCTCTGGTCTCGCCAGCACAAAACTTCCGGGTGGAGAAAACAAGGATCTAGGTATCGTACTACACATTCATGTGTCGAGTGTTGGCTGACTGGTGACAACAGCGTACAGGAATGTGATGACTTTGCAAGCAGCTGCTGCAGCCCGGCGTTGGCATGTGGCGTGCAGCCGGAAACTGACTATGTGTTACCGTCGCTGTGTATTTCCTTGGCTCTTAGGCGCCCGGGGAGGGCAGTAGTGCCCATGTTATTGGTTTCTGTGTCTGCTATGATATTTATAAAATGGTAATAAATGCATTACAAATATTTATACAAAATATTTATGTTTCTGACGAAGGAAAATAATATTTTATTCCGGGAATTTTAGTAATTAAATATTTTTCAAGATTAGGTACTTTCAAAACAATGACTCACCTTATGTGCGGGATCATCGTATATGCCGGCAAATACGGCAGTAATAACAATCACATGCTGTGGCAAAGGAAACGCGTTTCAGACATCGAGCGCAGGAACAGGGAAGGGGAAGCACAGAGTTGCTGACAGTCTAGTAGACGTGATGCGCGCTACTTTCAGTACAGTGCTCGCCAAGTAAAATGCAGAGTATGACGATCACGAAAAATGCAGCGTATGACGACCACGAAAAATGCAGCGTATGACGACCACGAAAAATGCAGCGTATGACGACCACGAAAAATG
Organism: Medauroidea extradentata; assembly: GCA_003012365.1. Taxonomy (NCBI): domain Eukaryota; kingdom Metazoa; phylum Arthropoda; class Insecta; order Phasmatodea; family Phasmatidae; genus Medauroidea; species Medauroidea extradentata. The sequence goes on from PNEQ01079093.1 coordinate 5,734, forward strand.
CAGCGTGATATACTGTAGCTGAAAAATTAAAAGTGCACTATTTAAAAAAGATACAATTTAAATTTAAACTTAATGTATAGAATTGACAGTAGTCCAGTAAAGTATGCATTTTTTAGACTACCAAACTGTGCTGTGACAACAAACCAAAACACATTCTACACTTCTGTCATGGCTAGCCAAAATATATTTTTCTACACTTTGCCATATTTGTTCCAAACCATCTCATAGTTTACAACTTGTCTAATTTGCACCACTGAATAACTTTACTCTGTGATTAAACTGTTGTACCATTTACATAAATCCCAACCTCAAAATGCTGCTTGTGCGCCATCTTCAAAACTGTTGAAGTGATCAAATGAGTGATGTGCCATATTAACAAGTTACGAACAGGTTGAGAATAGTTTATGTGTGTGAAGAGTATAGGCTAGGTCCATGCCTCTCTTAACTTTGCAAAGCGCACGCATCCACATTCACAAAGCAAACCACTCCTTAATTGTAATCAAGAATCCTGCTGTCCCACAACATGTGTGTACATAATGTGACACACATTCCTTGCGTAAACTATGAATACCAGCATCAGGAAACTATAAATACTGCACATGGAATAACTCAAAGAAAACTTAAATTTTCATTTCAGATATTTTTTCTGTGCTTGTCCATTCTATAAAAGTGACATACGGAGCGCAGTTAGTTTCATTACAAGTTAGCTAGGACTATAGTTCAAAGACGTGACAGAATACAATTACAAAACCATTTTCTCAACATCGCATTCGAAAAATCCATTACAACCAGCAAAACCACAGAGACAAATCTTAAAGCAATTTCCATTTACACTCAAGTAAAAGTTGGGGTGTTCAGACAAAATGTGAACTGCCCAATAGCAAATAGAGACCTGAAAATGTTGTGTGTTGGTTTGGGTACAGACTAGAATTTTGAACACTGTAAGGTTGTGTCACTTTCGTAATTTGTTCTTTAATCATGATACCTTCTTGAGAGTTCTGAACAAATAATAAAGAAACTAAATACAGGCCAAATCATGTGTTTTGACTGTGTTGGTGTGAGCAGTCACTAAAATCTGCGGTCTGCCTGAATACAGGGGCGTATGCTAGGTAAGGAAGGGGGAGAGAAGATATATACCTCCCCAATATGAAACTATTAATCATCAACCATAGTCTGAGGAAAGTGTGAAGATAAAGTAAATTATGATTCCATTCTTTATTTGTTACCGTATTTTAATGTAAAAGAGGGGTTTTTACTTTTGAGTTATGATAAATATATAGGTTATTTTGATTTTTGTTGAATTACTTGGTTTAGTGTTTGACAGGAATCAAAAACCTTATATTTATAGTGATGATGTCATAGCAACTGATAACATTGTAACCGAGTTAAGACTGCATTATCATTTGACAACTATAACATTAGACATTCTACAGCAGAACCCTTCTTTTACGAGCACTCGATTTTACGATGTCATTCTCAGATAGTGTGAGGCATACTCTCTTTTACGGTACTCAATTTTATGAAATAGCGATTTAACGATGTCAATATTGGGCACCACGAAGGCCTCATAAAATCTGGGTTTTTCTGTATTCTGGTACTTTTGTATGCGAGACAAAATTAATATATTTTTTAATACAATATATGGCACACCAAGTGTAAGTTAAATTGTGCAGTCAATATAACCCTACGTAGTTTGATAAAAACATTTCTTAAGTACATATACAAAAATACAAGTACAGTATGTTGATTTATTTTCATTTAGGATTGTGGTATTTGAATATGAAAATAACTTATGCAAAACTACAAAGTGAGGCAACTATTGATGTGGAATTATATGCAGAAAAAGGCAGTAATTTTTTTCAAAGGTTGATATGAACAGTGCTCACTTCATTCCGAACAACGTACGGTCCACTATAATTAAAATCAGACACCGTAATTTTTTCATATATTAATGTTCAATGGAGAAGGTACTCAAGTAGCATGCACACGTGTAGTTTTGAACATCAATACATATTCAGATTTAGAAAATTAATAGCAATGAAAACAATATTTCTAACCATTAAAATATCTGAATATTGTAAATCCTTGCACAAAATATATTTTAATTCCTAAATAAAAGTGAATAGAAAGGTACATTCAGAATATCATGTGTATCCTATGGACTCGGGCTGTATTTACACTTGCTCTGAAGCATGAACTGTAGAATTAAATGTCCAGTTAGTTCCTATAGTCTATTAGCATGCACAATCTGCATGCTTTTGAAACCCAAAGATTAAATTACTTTAGCTCTACTTAAAGTAAAATAAAAAAAATTGTTACTTTATTGTAATTTGCACTGTCAAAATAATAGCTAAATGCAGGTTTTATTCTAGTCATTAAAAACTACAGTACTACTGTATGTACTGTGCATACTTCAGTTCATCAAAAATACTTCTGGATGTTTTGCAACGGTTAAAAACACTGCCCTGAAAGGTTAAGAGTTCATGATAGCGATTAATAACACTATAAATAAATACGTGATGAAACTGCATTTTATCTCACCTCGTATGTAAAACTACACAGATATTACACTAAATTAAGTTGTACAACCCAATCTAGCCACATTTATAATTCATTATATTGCCGAATTCAAACTGGCTAAATAATGTTGTGCAATACAGAAGTAATATTTTTAAGTACTGTGCAAATTTAAATCTGTGAAAACTTAAAAGGCACTCACTACTGTTAGCATAATTTTTTTTGCAATTTTTTTATTACCTTTTACTATGAAAGTTAAACTTGGCATTAAGTCCCTGCCACTTATACTGATGAAGTGGTTGTAACATTTATGCATATCTATGCAGCAAGTGTACTAATTAGGGATGCACAAAATTTTTATCATAAAAATACATGTGCGAATGGTCTGTCTTCATTTTGGGAACATGGATTTACTTTTATAAATAATATTTTAAAATTCATCAATTGAAATCACTCAACAAGAAAATGTGCCACAAAAAACAGACATACAGAAGACATGAGAATTATTTAACACTGAAATCTCATAGCAATTATAGGAATAACATCTCTACAAGAGACAATATCTTAACGTTAAGTAACATTTGTAAGTGCAACAAATTTCTAATTTCTTTATAAAAACAAAAAAAAGGAAATGAAAGGACCCACTAATATCCTTTCATTAAAACCATTTGTATATGTAACAGCGTAACTGTAATAAACATTTTTAGCAATCCAATGCAAAAACACATTGAGAATGTAATATATTTTCATATTCACATTTATGCATATACAAAATATTGTTCATGTAAAGCTTTATACTTGCTCTGCTTCACAAAACAGCTAGTAATGTCAATAACAGTAACATACTATTTTCAATTAAAGTTTAGCAATTCAAAAACTTTAGATACTACACTTTTTGCATGTATACGTATTTCCTCAAGTTCTGATTCAAAATCAGCCAATATCCACATACTATTAAGTTGTGCAGTTATTGCACCAGTGGCAGTATGTGCTAAACCAAAAGTTTGGTAGCTTGTTAATTTTTACATAATATGGTTAATATTTGGAAATACTACTACTTTGTTGAAACTGCGTACACAAAATGAGCAACACACAGTGTCTACCTTGCACATTTAAACTCTGTGGTTGTGTTTCACACTCCTTTAGCTTGACTAGTCAAATACACATAGGGTTTAACAATCAATTTAATCACAGCTCAACACACTTTGCTATAATGTGTCCCCTCTCTAGTTCTTGGCGTTACGTCACATCTGTACTTCAAATGCCTTGATGGCAGTGGGTGGCGTGATGAATGGGTTGGTGCTGTTGGCAGGAACAGACACCCACTCTGCATCGAATGGGTCCCTTGGAGCAAGCGCTACAGTGCCATTAACATTGTGGAAGGTGTCTGCTGAGCCCAACGAATGTGCACGTAGGTGGTGGGTGAGAGGTGGAGCACGTCTGACACTTCCAGTCGTCGACGACACTACATTACCTAGCCACTGGTCTGGACGAGGTAGCTCCGTGTGGGGAAATACAGGTGTCACAGGCCTGCCAAAACACAAACATTCAATCATGAAACTTCAAACAATTAAGAAAATAAAATCAGTAACAGACTGTGCCTTCTTTTTACCCAAAACATATAAACAAATGTATTTATAATATTTCATTAACATAATGTATTTATAATATTACCTGTTTAAAATTTTAATTTACTTAGGTACATTAATTCAAAATGTTAATACTGTACGTGGTTACATGGTTCTTTAAAACAAATTAATGTATAAAACTCAAAACCAATGTATAAAAATGTATTACCAAAAGAAATAAATACTATCTTAACCAAGAAGTTACCAGCATAATTGGTAAGCCTACTTTCCTCAAAGTGGGTGCAAATTAACCCTGAAAAGTTTAAATTGTTTACGTAATCTAGAAATAATAAATGATAATATTGATTTAGACATATTATACACAATATATAATAATGATAACTAAGCTTGGTAAGTAATATGCGAGCAACAAGTTTAATAAATTTGGGAAAAAATTTTCTAACATGTCATTCTATCATAAAGATACATAAAAAATAGCCACTGTTTTCAAGATATTACAGATGAATGAACGAAATATATTAAAGACAAGTCAGGTTTGTATGCAGTGTAAGTGTACAAAGTTAGATGAAATTGTGAAAAAATATATATCCTAAGACATGTATTACTATGCTAAAAATATTAAGATGGCAGTAATTTTGAAAATATAAAGACAGGTTATACGAATTACACAAAGTAAAGTCAGCTTCGTATGCAATATGTGTGTATCAAGTTTGATGAAATTCTGGAAAAATATTTCCTAAGATATGAGATACTATGCTAAAAATATAAAAATGGCCAACATTTTGAAAATATATACACAGGTTGAACGAAATACATAATATTTAAGTCAGCTTTGTATGTAGCATATGTGAACCAATATTGATGAAATTCGATCCACTGGTTAATAAGTTTTTAGGGACACACGCACACACGTAAGCACACACGTGCAAACATACACAGACGAGGATGATGATACAAGCCTACTTTTTCCTTTGGAATGTACGCTAATAACACTATACAACTTAATATGAAATTTTAAAACATAACCACATAAAAACCACTGCCAAATAGACCACATGTTACCAACAGGGACCATCACATCTTACTTAAAATTTACAGAAAATTATGAATTTTAACAATTTTTGTTAAGTGATTTTATAGTAATAGAGCATCAGACATGCTATAATAGTTTGTAATGTTTATTGTATTGTTCAATAAAGTTAGTTGAAGAAAAATGTATTAACTGGTCATGCAATATTTATAATAAACGAAAAATATCTTTTCAGGATTTATTTGAAGTGTACACCTAGACGTCCATCAGAGCTAGTTTTGTATATCAACTTATGATGTTTCTCTAAACACCTAATTTAGTCCCTGGGAACAGGAATCACATAGCTCCACTGGCAAGGTCTAGGGTTTGGATATCCTGTATCTCATGTGGTAAGGTCGGATAACCTTTACTATAGTCTGTACAGCCCCCCTTTGCACTATTTTGACAGATATGTAAGTAGTTCCTTGTAAACAAACAGACTATGTATCCATCCGCCACCATGTGCTTACCACCTGACTGTCAAAAACATGTCATTTTCATTGCATTCTAAAAAATACAAATTTAAAATGTTTCTGTGATCCATAGATAAATGTCTTCATCCTGAAA
>PNEQ01079094.1:0-11475 GCA_003012365.1 Medauroidea extradentata
CATAAATTCGAGGGGACACACGCCCCTAAAAATACTTACATACTAATTAAAGCTTCTGGGAACCTCGTCCCAACATACATTCTCAAACACAAGCATATCCTACCTCAGTAGTAATGCATTAACAGCTTACACCCTCACACAAAAGTCTCATAGTCGGGCACATAAGGTGCATGCGAAACATCTAATTGGTTTACTATTACAGATCGGAAATGGTTTACATTCACTATTAAATCCAAGCATCAAATTGCACACCTTTAAAGACTAATTAACCAATTAATATAACTTATTGAAATTACATGTCTGCCCCTCTCTCTCTCACTGAATAATAATATATTTACTTTAATTTACTTATGAAATCCCGAACGCGAAAGTTATTTTAATTTATCAGAAAAAGGTGAAACCACAACAAACACAAGACGCGAACGAAACACTAGGACTTGGGCCATTATGCTACAGGACTTCAACTCAAGAAATAATAAACACGAAACTAAACAAGGCGCCACAAATTAATCATTTTCAAATCCTGCAGCATAACAACCCATTCCAGATTTACAATAACGAATAACAAAGCAACACTTACATTTCACTGGAAGCCGACTGAACCCCGATACTACAAATACACGAGTATAAATACAAGAAGTGAGAATGAATATTATCACTGGAAATAGTCCGCCCAACATGGCGGAGCAACTATGACGAGTTAATTACAGTATATCAGTTATTACTATGAAACCTGAAATTACATAACAAAAACATAATATAAACATTACAAGTCTCACTTAGAACAATATTAATTATATAAACAATTCCCTTCAGAAATTCACAATATTACGGGAAAATTATATCAACACAGCTATCGGGAATATTTCTTGAGGTTCCGCTGTTGTCGCTCGATAGCGCTAGTGTAGCACGAGGCTAGCTGCACTGCCTGTACCTGTGTCTCTGTTTAGTCTGTATCACATCTATGGCGAAGAATGTCATGTTTACAAACGGCGACGGTAAATATTCCGAAACAACAAATGGAATATTAGGTATGTAATGAAAGTCTGGATACGTGGAGACGTTTGAAATATAAATGCTGAGTATTATATATGTTAATTCTTGATAACTTGCAATGTCTGAACTGTTTCTAAGGTCGTCAAATTACGTCGTTCACTGACGCAGTCGGTACAAAGCCGCTGTCAATATTCACAATATAATGGTTGATGATCTGCCAAGTCCTGGTAAACTGTACAATAGTAGAATCTTCACAACATTGCGTGAAAGGAAGTGCGGGCCCAGCACAAGTTAGGGACAGAAAAAGAGCGCGAATTCAGTATGCAGTGTATATAAGAAAAATGTGTGAATGGTTGTTTCCATGATTTTGTGATACGCGAAAAAGAAAGATTTACAGTGAAAAGGAACTCGAAGAGATAATCGCGAACTGGGAATCTGCAGACGATAGTGACGTCAGTGATAACAGCAACGTACAGTCAGTTGTAAATAGTGACTCTGAAAATGTGTCTGAAGAAGATATGCAGGTTAGTTTTTCTCATAATATTCCCGTAAATATTAAGAGATACTTTTCAGTGGAGAGACTTTCAAACCATCGAGCAAATATTTGATTTGTCTTGTTCAGGAATTACAGACGACTTAGAATTGGTAGACAATGCTGCAGAATCGCAAGTGTTCAAAAAAATTTTTGACGTAGATTTTCTTGAACACATTGTTCAAGAAACACATAAATATTCTTATGTACTCAGTCAGTTCGATGTGAAGGAAAAATCCAAACTACATAAATGGGTGAAACCTACAGTTTGCGAAATGTATACGTTTTTAGCTGTTGTGTTGCTACATGTTTCTAAAAACCGTGTGAAGGACTATTGGTCTACAAACCCCATGTTATCAACAATATTTGGAAAACTATTTTCGCAAGATCGATTTCTTTTTTCGTTATGGCTGTTGCATTTTTCAGACAGTCAAAGCCAACCAGCCGGTGATCAGCTCTACAAAATCAGCTCTGTCATTGAAACAATGAAAAAAAAATTCAAAACATTCTTCAAACCTTATCAGGCACTATGTATTGATGAAAGCATCATGGTTTGGAAGGGGCATCTTATTTTCAAACAATACATTCCTTCTAAACGTCACAGATTTGGCATAAAATTATTTGTGCTCTGCGACTGCAAAACCGGGTACATATTAGATTTCATAATTTATACAGATGCTGACACAAATATAGAAGTTGAAAGTTCGCTTGGGATATCTGGTTCGATTGTGACTACATTGTTGGATCAGTATCTTGGAAAGGGACACACGTTGTTTACAGACAACTGGTACACTAGCCCCTTACTTTTCCAGTTCCTCCTGGAAAAAAAATACCGGAGCATTGTAGTACTATTCGCGCGAACAGGAAACATATGCCGAAGTTTCCAAAAAAACTGACAATAGGTGAGTGTGAATCCCACCACCCCGCACAAATGTTGGCAGAAAAGTGGCATGACAAGCGTGATGTCTGCATGCTGTCTATCATGCACAAACATGAAATGCAGGACGTAAAACTAAAATCTAGAGCTGTCATTGTGAGTAAAAAAAAACAGTACTGGAATACAACCAGCATATGGGTGCGGTAGACAAAACTGACATGGTAATGAGTTTTATAGATAGTACCAGGAAATCTTTGAAATGGTACAAAAAACTGTTCTTCCATGTGTTAGATATGGTTGTGCTGAGTTCCCATACCCTTTACAACCTCAAAACAGGCAAGTCTACGCTGTTGGAATTTAGACAGAACCTTATCACACAGCTGATAGAGGAGTTTTGTCCCATTCGCTCTCCCTCTAAAGGAGGCAGGCGACCAAAAGAAGTTACACCCTCCCCACCGCGTCTTACTGCTAGACATTTTCCAGCTCCAGTGCCTTCTACCGCGGCTAAGAAGAAACCACAGCAGAAGTGTTTTGTATGCAGTCACACTACAAAGGGGGAGAAAAGGCGAAAAGACACGTCTTGGACGTGCACTGAATGTGACACTCCATTGTGCTTTCATCCATGCTTCAGAATATTCCACAGCATAAAGAACTTTTAGTTGATGTTAGAAGCATATATTACATTTTCTCACAATTTTGTATGTAATGTTATTATGATAAATACACTTTTTTCAAGTTATTTTCAAAAGATATGCTTTTGATTACAGCAAATGTTTGTGTAACTTTCCATACATTTTTGTAATAGTGTCATTAGAACTGCACATATATATATTTTTTTTTAATTTTCAAGATATTTACAGCATTATATATATATATATATATATATATATATATATATATATATATATATACACAATTGTTTATGTACAAAAATATTCATAATTCACTCATAAGAAATTGAAATTTTTATATAAATACCACCCAGGGCTTATAGCAAATATTTATGTAACATAACACTGTGTTTTGCAATTCTGTTATAGGATGTGTAATATATTTTGCACGTAAATTCACGAGATGAAATGTCTTATGTTTATAATCATGATATTTTCAAATAATTGTCTAGATAGTACTGTCTTGTATTTTGCATACAATTTGTTTGCATTGTTGTCTTAAAATGTGCATAATTTTTTTTATGTTATTTTCAAGATGATGCTCTCATGTGCAGGTTATATAGTAAATGTTTACATACCAATACAATAATGTTCTGTAGTTTTCTCGTAAATAATGTACATACATTTTCAAGCAACTCTCAAGATATTTACTCCCTTTTGTATAGGTATAACGCAAATGTTGATGTAAGATAATTTTTGTGATGATATCATAAGAAATCCAATTTTTTTCTGGTAGCTGTAATTAGCGGAAGTATACTCTCGTTTGTACAGAGCACTGACAGGTAGAGTTATGTAAAAAAAATGTAAAATATTATAATATGTGTTTGTCATTCTTGAAATATTGTATTGTAGTGTATAAACCTCACAAGTACACTACTATGTTTGTTTGCATTTTCTGTCATAACACCATACAAGTAACTGAAGTGACCAAATTTATTAAAAAACATTTTTAAAAAATTGAAACTAATTTTTTTTCTATTTAATTTTTTTTCTTCAATTTTTTAATTTTTTTTTTTTAATTTGCAACACATTTTAAATCTTTTTTAAAACTTTGCTGCGATTGTGAAAACGAAATATAAAATTGTCATTCTGGATAATTTACATAACTGAAAGTTTAAGTTGGTGTAAATGCAATTTATTTTACCTACCGGTGTTGTAATTTTCATAACCCTGTAACTTACAGTATATTGAATTTGATTAATTTTTAAAATATATTAAAAACAACCTACAATTACTTTTGCTGAAAAAAATGTTTTTATCACAACTGTATAGACTGTAAAACTGCAGACAATAATGTGTAATACAAAGAAAATAAAAAAATAATAATAATAATAATAAAAGTTTTGTGAAAAAAATTATATAAATAACAGAATTGTAAAATCTATTTTTAAAATTTTTAGAATAAAATGTTATGTTTATGAAAATATTTGTTTTGTAAATTACAAAAAAAACCTCACTCCAGGGACTATTGACTATAGTGGAAAACTCCACTGGTGAAAGGGTTAAGAGCAATGCCTAGGAGTGAGGAAAGTTTTAACAGAGATTGAGTGCATGAGACTGTGGTGTGCCGTGTCAACCACCAGCAGGAAGCCTTGTGGAGCTCCTCTGTGTCTATGTGTTACGCACCTCTCTTTATATGTTATTATTTTACTCTACTGTATTTGATACTGACTTGTGATGTTCATCTATAAATTCAGAACACAGCTATGCACAATTAGTGAAAAAAGTTGTTTATGAGAAGCCTAATGTCTACAATGTGAATAGAATAGGACCCTAGTTGTATATATTACGAGTTAACACCTGCCTATGAAGCGCCTAAAACTACCTCACCGCACTTTCAACTGCTGCATGGACTCACCGGTTCCAGACCACGTCACCAAGTACAATAGTGGGCTCTCCTTGGATAGGCACTGCATAAGCTGAGAAGTATCTGTGGAGGAGTTTCTAAACAAATCAGACAAACCCCCACAAGGGGACTTAAGACCACACAAAGCAACCTCTTATCAACTATCTTAGAAAGTTGTAGAAAATTTGGCTTGAAAATTTGCTAACCAAAAGTATTCCAGGAAAATTGGTTCAGCTGCTACATGAAATCCTCTTCTTGAAACTCTCACTGTTGTTTTGTTGTTGATCCAATATCCAAGATTATTCTATCTGAAGTTGCATTATTGTTAGGATGTGTGTTACAGGTGTCAGAGTTTGTGTTGATTTCTATTAGTTTCATGTTGTGTTGATTAATTAAAGTCTTCTATATGTAGGCTACCTATGTATTGTGTATAATTGTTGTTTCAGTCCTACAGACTGCAGTGATTTTGTTGAACTCTACTATGCTTTTGTAATAAGCAGTAATTTTAGAAGGAAAGCCATAGTGTTGTCTTCTGTATTTGATCAAGTGGTGTGCTTTATTGATGTTATTTTTGTTGGCGTATTTATATTAACATTTTGTTTGTTTAAACTACATGCACAGTTACATTATGGGATTAAATATGGCCAATGTTTACCTAATAGCTCATAACAGCCACTACCAGTAAAACAAGCTGTAAACAAACATTTTAAATTTGTAAATTCCATAAGGAAACATATTGGGACCACTGCTGTTTGTGCTTTATATTAATGACCTTCCAAAAAACTTAGAAACTGGAGATACAACACTATTTGCCGATGACACTAGTCTAGTACTGATGGGACCAATTCAGAAAAACTGAGACAAATAATTAACCCAACTTTAGCCTCATCAGAAAAATGGTTTCAGATTAATAAACTTGTTCTTAATGTAAATAAAACAAAATTCATCCAATTTAATAAACAAAATAGATCAAAAGAAAAATGTTTAATAAATACAAAAAAATTAAATAGAAGAATTACTATTTGTAAAATTTTTAAGATTGTATATAGATAAGAGAATAACATGGAATGAACATATAAGAAAAGTTACCTTCAGTTTGTTTTTTTCTGTGAGTATTACAAAACATCTTGGACATAAATACCCTAAGAATGGTCTATTACACATATTTTCATTCAGTTATGATATATGGGATACAATTCTGGGGAAATGCTAGTAATGCTAACAGAATTTTCAAAGTTCAGAAGAAAGCACTTTGTATTGTTGCTAACGTAAATACAAAAACCTCTTTTAGATCCCTCTTTAAATTGCATAAAACAAAAGCCTTCTACACAGAGTATGGCATACGGAGAGTGAAGCACATTAGAACAATCAAAATTTCTCTTCCCGTATTAGTTTTAAAAATGTGAATTATTAACTACAAGAGTTGGCATCACTGTTGTCATTTCTGTCTGTGATTCCTCTTCAGTTCCATGAACAGCTTGTCTCGGAAAACATGAGAGTCCAGTACACTAATATATATCGCACCCCCAGAACAAGACTATCGTTAACTAAAAAAATTGATGTTTTGACTTACGTTCAGTAGTGAATTGTACTATTTCATGCAAGGGTATTGCAAGTCCAGTCTCTTGTAGTTTTTATGCTATTAATGTAGCAATTGTTTTGCATTGCTGCAAACAGAAAGTCTAATAAATGAAAGACTCACATATTAACTTACGATACTTTTGTATTGAAACTTCATAAAATATATTTGTGCTAGACTATCGGAAGTCTAATTATGATAATCTTGTTCTTTTATGTAGTACTTTCTTTTCTTAATGCAAAGAGGTTTAACAAGGAATTGTTTATCTTTCCAGTTTCTACTTGTGCTATGAAACGTAGCATTTTCTTTGAATGAGTGTGATATAATGTAATTTTTTTTCCTATGATGTTTTATAAGTCAGCCTGTTTTGGTTATTGTTTTGTTTGAAGATTTGTTTTGAATTCTGGCAAGTATGTGTTAGTTGCTTCAAAATTTTCATATTGAAAATTATTTCAAGAGGTCATTGTTTAATCGATCTTGCATTGCAGCAAATTAATAATAATTATTGTGAGCAATCTTCTACAAAAAAAGGCTACAGTGAACACAAGTTTGGCTTCCTTTCAATGCAGCCAGACAACTATTGTTCATTGTGATACTAAAAATGACACTTCGACTTCAACAGATGAACTATCACAATGTGGAATAAAGGTATGTGCTGTAAAATCACTTGAAAGCAATGTTATTTGTCTAAAAATGTTAAAATTGCAACAATAGCTAGTAGTATTTTATTCATTCTTGCACATCATTCTCACATTGTATTTTCGGAAGTAACGTTGTTTATCGTGCATTATCAGAATACTTTTTCAGTTGATGCAATCCTTATACCTATTATTGAATTAAAATACAGTTAGTATTATGCCATTTGTTTCAGGGTGATAACACTGAACAACAGAAAGAAAGTTTAACAACTTATCCTGATATCAATGCAACAGAAAATGTTCCAGATGATGACAGTAACATTTGTAAGGAAATAATTTACACTTTAGTGGAAAAAGTGATGAAAAGTGAAGACAGCCAAGTTACAAATTTCGGAAATATTACTGAACAAAATGTGTATATCGAGGGTTTAGAAGTAAAACTACCCAATTCCATTTTCCTCCGAAATTGAGATTTTGCAGTCAAGTACTGCGTATATCACTCTCCATGTGTGGAAATAATACCCAAGTCCTGGCCCTTATTCTCTCATAACAATGCCCAATTATTACTTTACCCAAATCAAAAGTATGATGTTTTACTACAAGTAAAACCACTCCAGTACCCTTAGGTAATTTTACTATAAAAATACAATGTGATTCTATAGGTAAAACTACACAAGTATCCTTAGGTACTTTTTGCCTCAGGGAATAATTAGTGAAGATTGCGGTTACAGTAGCCAAAAATCTTTGAGCCTATTGCTTGGCATGATTTGTGGTGAATCCATAATCTCGATCAGCTGTTTTGGGTCACCTCGCGAGAATAATGCTTTTTGTAAGAATGTGTTTTGGTAGTATCTTGGCATCCTGAACTCAATTATGTACATCTATTTTAATGCCAAATACAAGTAGTTTATGTAATTTGTTTACTGTCACTGGCATTTTCAGCTTATTTAGAATAGTATTACAAGTGAAACTATTGCATATTGGTATAAATCGTTAACAAAGGCACCAATTGGCCATTTATCAATATCTATAGCCAAATAAGGTATGTTTTACTTCTATGGACAGTATAATAGAAAAATTGGTAGTTGTCACTTGTTTAGTGATTGATGTTCTCATTTACATCAATGTATTTTCGGCTTGGTTTTGTGACTTAGTTTGTGTGTACCTCAAACATGAAGCAGTCCAGAGTTATAGTAGAGTTAGCTAAAAAAGTGAAACATACCAAAATATTGTGGCTACAACCGAAACAGTGAACTGTGCTAGCTTAGGCCTTGGCCAGAAAAGTGAAGTAGAGGAGGAATCAGCATTACAGTTAGCTACAAAGAGTGAAACTTTCCAAAATGTTGTGGTTATGTCCGAAAGTGCGAACTGCTCTAGCCTAAGCCGAGAAATTGAAGTAAATGAGACATTACAATTAGAGTTATCTAACAACAGTGGAATGGTCCGTGATGATGTGGTTATGTCTGAAAGTGTGAACTGTTCTAGCGTAGGCCGAGAACTTGAAGTAGCCGAGATGTCAGAAATGTAGTTACCTACCAACAGTGAAACTGTTCATAATGTTGTGGTTATGTCTGAATGCGTGAACAGTCCTAGCTTAGGCCTGGGCCGAGAAAGTGAAGTAGAGAAGACGCCAGATGTAAATATAAGTGAAAATGGAAAAAGTACTAACAGTAACCTTGCTAACGTTGGTCTTCAATTGCGGACAACACTTTTTATGATTCAGACAGATATCAATAGTATGTTCCTTCAGGTAGTGAGTCTGATGAGCCAAAAACTAAGAATTGTAAATGAAAACAGAAACGGTTGGCTACATGTGATGTATCAGATAGCGATAGTGATGGCATAATATCTAACTGTAATGAGAACTCATGAAGAAAACCTTCAACCATCTACATAGGAAGGTAATCAGTACACCTTAGAACACAATGCCTTAGTGCATATTGATATTATAGACGAGGGACATGAGAGAGAGTCTGTTGAGTCTGAACAGACAGCTCAACCTGAGGGTAAGGTTCATTCAGGCAAAGCAAAAACATCCCAAAAGCATCATAGGTGGTACAAATCTAATCCTACAAACTGAAAAGTGAATAGAGACAGAACTAAAATGAAGAGTGGCCTTCCGTACACATCTAAAAAAAAAAAAAAGAAGTGTGACTCAGAGGAATAGAAAACGGTTACGTGAAGGATGTGCAGAAAAAAAACTTTAGCTTTTCCTATTTTTTATGAAGGATGGCAAAGAAACAAGGGTCTGTAAAAATTCTTCTTAACCACTCTTTCAATAAGTAATGCATTCGCTAATCAGTCAGAGTCAAGTGGGACAATACAAGGTACAGATAAAAGAAGGCGTAAAGTACCCCCCAAAAAAATTAGTGAGTTGTGGATTGAAAGAATAAAGAGCCGCATAGAATATTTTGTTGTAATGGATAGTCATTACTGTAGGAAAGACACAAATAAAAAGTACCTTGATCCTACACAATCAGTGAATAAAATGTATGAAATGTTTCAAAAAATATATTTCATTTAAGAAGGCATTCCAAAGGAAAATGTTTATACCGCAATGTGTTTTCTACACAATATAACATGGTCTTTTTTACTCATTCAAAAGACCAATGTTTGACATGTAAGCGCTACTCTGAGGCAAGTATCGAAGGAAAGGAAATGTTGGAGAAAGAATACAAGGAACACGTTTCACAGAAAGTAGACTCGTATGCAAGCAAAAACCTGGATAAAGAAAGAGCAAAGAAAGACAATACATTTGTCAGTGCAACATTTGATTTACAAAAAGTGCTACAGATTCCAGTGTCAAATGCAGGACCTGTTAATTACAGCCAAAAACTCAATGTTTATGACTTAGCAATCTATGCAGCAGCACCTCCAAATAAAGCGTTCTGATTTGCATAGTTAAAGAACAGTGGTAAGCATGGGAGCTGTAAAATTGGATTTGCCCTCCCTCACTGGATTGAGACTTTACCTAAACATGTCAAAGAAATATCTTTCTTCTCAGATTCTTGTGGACTGCAAAATAGAAACCAATTCCTAGCCGCATTGTTTCCATACATTGTTCAAACCTACAGTGTCAGTGAGCACAAATTTTCAGAAAAAGAACAGACAAAAATGGAAGTAGACTCTACGCACAGTGCAATAGAATATGCGCAAAAGTACATCTCTGGTACCAGCATGTCTCAGTGATTGATTGTGTTAGCAATGGCTAGGTCTCAAAGAAAGAGCAAACCTATGGAAAAGGGTTATGTAGTGAAAGAACTAAAGTTCAGCGATTTCAAAGACTTGAAGACCCTTGCATCTACAATCCTTGTAAACAGGATCATAGACACGAAGGTAACATTGTTAAATGGCTAAAAATCAAACGCTCATGTTATGAGAAAGTTGAGCAACATGTTATCCAATTTAGTTATGGGTACACTGGGCCTTACAAGAAAATTGTTGTTAGACAAATAAATCCCGGGAGGCCGCAAAAAATAACTCTGAAACCACTGTACTCACAGGAGCTACCAATATCGCAATCCTATAAGAATGATCATGTACAACTTTGCAAGTCTGATAAGAAATACCACCATTGGATCATGAGTCTACCAACCACACAACAATACCTTCCAGATGTGACTCCAGAACCAACTTATAAGGAATACTTTCAAGATGGAGAGGATGATGATTATTAATTATAATTATGATTCTGCATTTTTACTAGAGAAACAACAAACAACCAAAAATTCCTCAGGTTCCCGTGTACTGCATTAATTTGTTCGCTTTGTTGCATTACAAAAAGGAAAGAACTATTTTTTTTACTGTTACATTATTTAAAAACAATAATGTAGTCAATTGTAGCCAATAGCAACAATAACTTTGTACAAATAATGAGTTTTATACATAAACATTGTACACCATAACAGATAGGTACTTTAACCACAACATTAACACAGAGTTATAACTACCTAAGTCCAATATGAAATGTATTATTAACTATTATTTTAATACAATAAATGTAGTTTGTAAATGTATATTACCCATTAAGTACAATCAATTGGGGTAACTTTGTCTCTCAGTGTAACTTTGGCCCACTCTTCATAGGTAAAATTAAAATGTGAAATATTTTTTTCATAGAGAAATTTCTGCCCCTTTAAAACTTTAGTTGGTGTGTTGATTTCCTTTTTAACATGTTGGCAGCACATTGAAGCCATCTTGTGATCATTCACTTGTTTCATTGTGTGTTGTTCTCTATGGTGTGTTGTGTTGAAAAATAAAGGTAAGATTTACTTTCTATCATAACAAAATTTAGCAAGAGTAAAGCTGCTAAAGTTCTTCTTAATGGAAAGAGTAA
>PNEQ01079095.1:0-11476 GCA_003012365.1 Medauroidea extradentata
AAGACCCACTTAACTCCTCGAGTCATCGGATTCCTGGGATACCACTGTTGCCGCAATCCGCCACTTTTTGGTGACTTGTTGATTACCCAGCACCTACTTACTGCCGTCCTGCGACGCCACTGACGCCGCGGGGTTGTGCAATCGTCTTCCTACTCTTCCGCGACGCCACCGACGCCGCGGGATTGCGACACCGTAACACAATGAATAATCGACTGTAACCAGAGCGTGTACAGGACTGAGCAATCTAGGCTACTGCCAGATGAATCCGCGAAATTGACGTACCTGTAGCGATAAACCATCATCTCTAGTTATCAGACATTCTCGGTTTTAATTTTTTTTGCGTCCGACAAGATTTTTTTTGTTGCGTAAAAAAATGTCGCACGTGCAAGAACTGACTTGAAGGACGAATTTGACGACCTAGTACCAGCTGTGGCCGGTCCGCATGTTGCGGTGCGTGACGCACACATTGTGCGCCGTTTAACTGCGGTCAACCGAAGACGGCAGTAAAAGCTGTCGCTCAGCTCTCGGAAACCTGCTCTATCTGCTCTCGCTTCCAGGAAAAAATAAAACAGAGAACTTAAAAACAGGCACTGACACGTTTAGCGCGCCATTCTTCGCAGCAGGAGCGCTATTTTGCGCTTGCAGTTCGTTTCCCGAACTCGTATGCAACGGGAGCTGTCGGAAAAATAAACACAGGCGGACTGCTGTGGTAAATAGAAACAGACGACATATAAGCTGTGCTTGCAGAGTTAAAAACTTACTGTTTTCTTTCAAAATGCCGTAATATTAACATCTACTGCAATTTTTAAATTTACAAGATGGGACTAGGTACGTTGAGGGATGGAGGTCTTTGACAAAATAAAATAAACATAGCTAATCTAATATATATACAATTATATACATAAAAATAAACTCTGTTTGGCACTAACGATTAATTATTATTAAATAAAACATCAAACAACACAAATAACTACTATTTATACTAAGTTTACAAAATCTAGGCTAAATATTAAAATCGCTGTCCTCTACGCAGGGGTTCTGTACATGAAATGTCTCTCTCACTGTTTACAAAATGTTAACCCACTGCCCTAACTCAGAACACACCGACAGTCTTCTTGAGACCCTGAAACTCCCTCATCGCACTAATAGTTCCCGCACACAATCTCGCTGAACACTATTGAATATTCTTCTCGCAACCCGTGACTATCGCCACAGCTCACACTAGACACCAGCCGGCCAAAAACTCCCTTGCCTCTGCCGCAGCTCTCTTTTATACCCTCTACTCTAAAGTCTAGAATTCTCGCAGCAAGTCTTTATCTCAAAGCTCCTAGAATGATGTAGTATCTGGGTCAAGCACCATCCTGCAGGTGAGAGTACACACAGGAATACTCTAGAGACCATGATATCTGCTGTCATTCGAGTCTTTTACGAAACCCGAGATAGGCATGCAGGTGGCCGCCGCCGCGTATCGCAAAAAGGTAACATGAGCAGCACAATGCACATAGATTCTTACCGCTGCTACTGTAAAACGGGGTGATTAGAAACACTAGGGTGAATAGAAGCAAAATTAGAAATAAATTCCTAGCTGACACCTATTGCTTGAAAAAAGTATAATTACTATAAAAGAACTGTTTGTAAACGGTTTTAACTTGACTACCTAAAAACATAATTTTAAAAACAGAATTAATACTGAAAATTTAGCTTTAAAATTGTGTTTCTATTTACCCCGGTGTTTCTAACAACTTACATTGCTCGCATAATGATTGCGGTGTGCAGGTGGCTGTTGCGGCGCCACAAAATGTAACATGAGCCATACAGTGCAATCGGAGGACCCTTAGTTATGCCGCCACTGTATCTTCATACACCGCTCAACAAGATAGTCGCGGCTCGTAACAATGTGTTCTTGGGTGTGAAAGAATATTTTTATGGGCCCGGCATTTATTACAATGTCCCTTCTATTTTTTAAATAAATTTTTTTTGGGTAACCCGTTTTGTCTCTGTACCCCTATTGGCACGGTCTCTTCCCTTGCTTAATTTTTTTTTTGGCAGGAACCTTTGCAGGTGCACGCA
This sequence comes from Medauroidea extradentata, assembly GCA_003012365.1. Lineage (NCBI taxonomy): Eukaryota > Metazoa > Arthropoda > Insecta > Phasmatodea > Phasmatidae > Medauroidea > Medauroidea extradentata. Next base: position 2,071 of record PNEQ01079095.1, read on the forward strand.
CAATTACCAAAGTTTTTTTAGCGAAACTTTTTTGGGAGATTAGTTACCCTCCACTCCCCTCACAAGTATTTTTTTTTGCAGAAATCTTAGCGGGCACACGTACAACTTGCAAGAGTTTGATCGCAATAGTACTATGAATGATATAGGAACGCATGCATTACTAACATACAATAGTAATTTGTGTGTGTATGTATATAGGGTGAGTCGGGAGGATAGGGCACTATTCTAGGACGTGATAGTACTGGTCTTTATTATTAAAAATGGGTACGTGAACATTGGGTCAATATGTGTCGGTTGTCGAGATAGCCCTGTTTGTATGAGAAACACTGATAACCTGTCAAATCTGTCAAATTTTTCTTGTTGTTTTTAATTGCTTTAAAGTTCTCGTATCAGTAACAAGGAGATTGTAATACATCATGAAAAAAAAAAACACATTTTTCTTTGTATTACAACTCATGTCATGAGAATTTATTATGAAATCTCATCATTGGACCAAAGAATGACACGGCATGAAAATAATGGTTGTGTAAATATTGTTATTTCTGCTATGGAAAAGTATATTAAATAAAATTTGTTGTAAATACAAACAAGTTTTTTTTTCTCGAAAAATATGTGTTAAAAACACAAAATTCGTTAAAATACAATGCCGTTTATTGCAATCTCCTTGTTACTGAAACGAGAGCATTAAAGCAAATAAAAAAAAAAAGATAAATGTGACAGGTTATCAGTATTTTTCATTCAAACGGGACTATCTCGACAGCAGTCACATATTGACCCCATGTTCACATGAACATTTTTGATCACAATGACCAGTACTATGACATCCTAGAATATTGCCCTTTCTCCCGATTAATCCTGTATATAGAGAGATGGAAAGAGAGAAAGAAAGAGAGAGAAAGAGAGATTGATGTATTGTGTAGAAGGAAGAAGTAGGTAGGGACAGGAACAGAGTAAGTGTAGATAGAACGTGATGAATTTATATCTGAATGTGGCTGACTATTTTGCACATTCGATGCCTGGGAAAGAGCTGTCACTAGGGTCAAATATTGCTCACTCAGCACTTGTCTCTTTACCCTTAAGCGCAGTACAGAGGCTTACTCGCCTATTCAGCTCCAGTCGCAGAGATAAAAAGGCATAATCCAGAGGGCAACTTGTGGAAGGTCTCGGTTCCGTAACAATCATACAGCGCCCCACACGAGGGCAAATAACGGTACCCTTTGACGTAACAACTGCTTTTGACGATCAATCCCCGCGCTCGAGAGATAAGAACTTGGCTGGAAGGTAAAAGTTGAATTACAATAAGGAAGAAGAATGCCCCCCCCCCACGTGCACGCATGTCTCAGAGTCAAGTTCATTTAGTAATACACACCAAAGACGTTTATGAAAATTCACTCGCTGGAGTAGGGTAGGTTACTTCAATCACGTGACCAGGTTTTGTCGATTACCAGGGTTTGATTACGGCTGCAATGTTATGTAAGGTTTTAATATGACGGGAACCTAAAATAAGACTATATATACTTTGCTAATTGATACATCCACGGTGTATTGTTTGCACGTATTATATTTATGTTTCAATATAATAATGTAAGTTTTAGTATTTGAACGAGAGTCCATTAGTTGAAATTTCGAACACGGGTAGACTTCCCTGAGTAAAAAAAAAAAAAAAAAAAAACATGGGAACGCACAACAATAGTATATTTTTTAAATCTTAACAGTTCATTCAACACATGCTACAGCCATGCCCAATCTTCAATTTTAACTGAACTAGTCATATTATATATTTTATTTAATCAATGCAAACCTAATTTCTTTAATACAATACATAACAAAACCAATATGCCTAATTTGCTGATTAAAAATTTTGTTAAATGCAATTAAAATACATAAAGTCACTGTTGGTCAAGGAATGACATCAGGATTTAAAATTTAACACAAATTAAAAGCCACAAGCTAGGCAATATGTTCTCTTCTCTCATTCTAGCCGACTTTTTCAATTTCTTGGCAAGAAAACACGTTTCTTCTTCTTCAACCTTTTTAAGTACTGCTGTATTTTCAGTAAATTGTTTATGTTCTTGCTTCTATAAGAGCTTAGGCTGCCAATATCTCCTGCATATTCTTGCTTTTACAAGCAGCAGAAAGTCTCTTATTAGCTTCTCCAACTAAGCAGCGACTTGCAAGGTTTTTTTCCCTTCTTTGTAAGTCGTCTAATCTTCCTACATTGTCGTTCCTGTGTGATTTGTGGTCAAGTTCAGCATTTTATTTCTTGTGATTTGCACTGTACGTAGACCATTTATTGTTTGAGCAGTCAGTAGTGGAAGAGATGCTTGTTTATTGAGAAACCTTATTCTACATCTGCCTGACCACGTGATAATGTAAGAGCTGCCTTAAGAGTGTGTGGTAGATAAATAAACACTGAAAACATCAATTGATTTCTACACATTTTTCGAAGCCAATACGGATAAAATACATAATGACAATCCTAGGTAATGGTATTTGCCAACTGTATGAGTAATTATTTATCCAAAATTACTAATTCGTTACGCGTGGTCTCTTGCACCGCAGTTAAATGCACGAGGTTCCAGCGTCAGAGATTATGCCTCACAAGTTTGTGACACTGGAAACAATTTTGTTTAAAAACGTTTACTAAAACTGTTATCTAGGATTGCTGTTGTTTAATTTTCGGAAATTAGCTTCAAGAAACCTACAGTTATATATTAATGCTTTTAGCGTTGATTTATGTACCACGCCCTCTTAACAAAACAAGAAAGTAAAGGATGTTTCAACTCTCCAAATTTGTTTCTTATTTTCAGTATTGCTGACCAGTATACATCAATTCTTGTTTTAGAGCCCGAAGGTGCTCCTGCAGAAACAGTAGTTTTATCTGTGTTTTCGAATGCCTGTCTGAATTACGTAAACATTTTGCGTTTACTGGTAGGCTATCTAAGCCTATGGCCAATAACTTCTGAAAAAAAAAAATGCTCCTGATAAATATGCTGGTGAAAATGGCAAGGTGTGTGTAATGTAGGGAAACAGAAAATAAGAAATGAAAACAACCATAAAACACACATCTTGAAGAAAACCTGCAAGAAAATGCTACAACAGTATGCGTTACACCAAGCTGGAGCATGTTACATATCCCTCAGCTTCAATTCATTGGGAACACATGAAGAGAATATAGGACAATCTAAAAAATATATATAGGAAACATAAGACACTATAGGATACATCCTGAAAAAAAAAAAAAAAAAAAGGAAATGTAGGAAATATAGGGCAAGTGGGAGCTCTGCGTATATTTATCTACTACATACATAAAATTTGGCCACTTCTTGAATATTTCATTGAAAAATAACTTCACCGAAAACACTCCACAATCATAGTTCTCTGTGCATAATTGCTGTATTATTATTGATGTTTGCAACAGTTTCACCCGTATAACTAGCCTTTTTTTCATATAGTTTTACCACAGTAAATAAACGTAACTTGCTTGCTGAATAAAGACTTGTTTATTTATGTACCACACTATTTTTGCAAGAAAAAAATCACAGCACGCGGAATTAAAATTCTCGTACGTCTGTACCAAAATTCTTGTACGTCTGGCAATTAGTGGTGGCGAGTCAAGGTTTTCCGCAGGGGGGCGGGCGGGTCGCACGAATAGGAGTGAAAAGGAGGAGGGTAATCACTTATCGCTTGGGTGGTAACGAGCTTGGATTGAGATAAGAGTGTCGATAAGTAGCGTGATAAATAGCGTGATAATGAATCGAGCGCCAGGACGCTGCCGTACGCTGCTCAGCTGCCTCAGGCGCCACCCACCATGTGACAGCAGTGCTGCCAAACGTACAGCATGAATTACCCATACATCTAGTTGCGCCGAACTAAAGGGCTCGGTATCAATCGCCGCATTGAATTTTATTACTTTTCGCTTTTTTGGAATTCTAATAAGAAAAATGTTAAAAATGCGATTATACCTCAAATTCTATTTACATTTCGCTACATTACAGACCTTGCGATTTTGGTGGTAACTTATAATTACGCCGCAATGTGTGTGGCAAAATTTTTATATCCATAATTTGCCCGACAAATTGCGACCTAACTATATATTACTGTCTCTATTGCCATGCTTATATTGTAGCTCAAGGTAAATAGAATTTGTGGTTTAGTCGCCGGTTTAACATTTTCCTTCTCAGAATCGAAAAAAAGGGAAAATAATAAAATTCGATATGGAGATTGAAACCAAGCCTTAATTATACTACAAGTTATAAATAAAATGTGTTTCCTTATGGGAGAGTTTGGCACAGGAAAAATTTCTGCCGCTAGTTTCGCTGCTATCGCTAAGGGACCGGAAAGATACGAAACTGTAAAATTAAATTTAAATAGGCTTGGAAGTGACAGAAGTCATTTAACTTAATTATAATATATACTATATATATTTACCAAGCTACGTAGTAGAAACAGTTACCAACATTTCTATGTAACGGTTTTACGACATCTTCTCCCTTTCAGAATATAAAACAAATTAAGGCACGTTTGTTAGGAACTTACCGCTCCTGCCTCATACACACACAGACTATCTAGGGAGGCCCCTTAAGGTGGAATTTAAGTCGCCGTATTATATAATTATAGTTTTGTATTTTTTTTTTAAATTTCTGGGCAGAAAAGGGTAACATATGCGATTATAGCGTGAATTCTATTTTCCATTCCCTACAGTTGAAGCATCGTAGTTGATCTTTTAACGTGTATTTAAGTTTAAAGTTCAGCAAATTAAGAATAAATAAATATATAATATGTATTGTATAAACAAATTACTTGACTGACTGCGGCCGAAATACACGTTAAAAGCTCTAATGCTATGTTTGTTCTGTAGCTCAAGGTAAATATAATTCACGCTATAATCGCTCATTTCGCACTCTTCTTCACAGAATTTAAAAATAAAATAATCGAATATGGCGGGCGACTGATACCGCAGTTGTGCTCGCCAACCTGGAAGTCGTCGTCGCAACAATGCAACCAGACGCCACAAGGCCAGACGCTGTCTGCCTCGGGTCAGTTTACACCTCTGAGTCACTGGGCGCGGGACGCCAAGGGCGAGGCTGGAATGCGTCTCATATTCCCTGTCGAGTTTACGCAACAATGTATACGGCCTTCTCGCCTATGCTCCCGTTTAGAATATCAAATAATAACGTTCCTGAAAACAGTATAAAAATAAATGAACCCGTGGTCTAGAACACACATTACTACTTAAAAGTGTGCACGGTAGTTAAATAAACGCTGAAAACATACTAAATGGATTTTTACGCTTTTTTTCGAAGCCAATATGGAAAAAAATACTCAATGACAATCCTAGATAATGGTATTTGCCAACTTTATGAGTAAATATTTATCCAGAATTACTTATTCGTTACGCGTGATCTCTTGCGCCGCAGTTAATTGCACGAGGTTCCGGCGTCAGAGATTGTGCCTTAGAAGTTCGTAACAATGGAAACATTTTTGATTAAAATGTTGGCTAAAGCTATTGTCTAGGATTGTTATTGTTTAATTTTCTCAAATTGGCTTCAAGAAACCTACAGTAATAGATTAATGTTTTCAGGGGCGTCATTTCAGGTTTTTCTAGGGGGGGGGGCACGATTTTTTTTCTGGCGAGTGACCTTGTTGCATCGTTTTTAATTAATTAAGCATGTATAAATTAGATACTTTAGTAATACAACTTCAGTTTTATGTGCTTACGTTAACATTATTTAGATTAAAAATACAAAAAATATATTTATACACATAAAATTCTAATTCCAGGGGGCCCCTGTAGCCCCAAATGACGCCCCTGAATGCTTTTAGTGTTGAATTATGTACCACGCCTTGGAAACTTTATACGCAGAGATTCAAGAATACGGTAATCCAAATTGTAACACTTACTTCACCTTGGAAATTTTGTAAGCAGAGATTCTTTGTCATCACCACCCGGAAAGGTTAAGGTGATAATGTATTTAATAATACATGTGAACCAATAGCAAACCTGTATGAATGCACTCACAGCCACATGCGCTACCTTAGTCGCATGTATAGTCTGTCTCATATAAGAATTCCACTTTTTGACATTTGTGTTTGCATTTATTTTTTTGTTGTTTCCATGAAATAAGCAGTGTTTTCCTCTGCCACAAGTAACTTTTGCACAAACACACTTAGCTAGGTCTCAAACTGTGCAATTTATCAAAATTAAAAGTTATTTCCTGCAGAAATTGGTACACACAAAAGCCTTCAAAACTGTCAAAAAGTGGAATTCTTTCGTGAGACTCACTGCAGCGGCAGCCAGCGAACAAGTAGCTGAAGACAGGACTGTGCTATCCAGCCGGCTGGTCGTTGAACTCTCAATATTTACGACTCTTTAAGGGGTATTGATCCCTGTCACATTGTTTTTACGGTTTTTCTTATAAATCAGGGAATAGATACATTGTTTTAATTTTTTCACTCTGACAAGGCACAGTTTATAGTTCCACTCACTTTTCGGAATCCATATGGCATTATTTCTGTTAATTTTGTGGCCTCTGTAGTCGCTCCCGTAAATAAAGCAATTTTTCCTTTTCAGCTGTTTTCCGTTGCAAAATAATGAATATATTATGGTTCCAACAATTACAGAAAATCGATTAAGTTTGTATCTATGCCCTGTCGTGACAAAAGTTTTTATACATCGACTAGAACAGAAGTTATCGAGAAGAAACAGATAAATCCAAAGTGGTAAGGATCAATACCCCTTAAGGGGTCACCCTACCTGCCCTTCAAATGCATTGCAGTGAGTTACTACAATTCTCTTTTTGGCGAAACTATTTAATGCAATTTATATTTTATATCTACGAAAAGAACACACACTTCAAACTATGTCGCAATAGTTTTAAAAATTCGGCAACATTATTTTCTCGTCCCTCAAAATGGCCAAAAATGGCTTTTCCACGCTGCCATATCTGAAAAATTAACAGCTGTATTCGAAAAACACAACGACAGAAACAAGCGCTAAACTTTGAACTACACTGCCCATAAATAAAATTATGTCTCATTGGAAAAAATATAATAGTAAAGCTCTGCACCACATCTGAGGAGCTTGCGTGGAGAGGCGATAATTCATGACATTCGTCGGTCAACGGCACCCTTACCACTCCTGCCTCACACACACAAATGCAGCCTATCTAGGGATGCCCCTTGATAATACTGTTCCCGGCACACGCCTATGTATGCGAGCCCCCTTCTACTCACCAGCTGTAGCTCGTCACAGACGAGGTCTGAAATGGAGCGACAACAGAACGGCCCGGCTGAATACGTGCGTACCTAAAAACATTCGATGATTGGGCTCGATTAACAGCAAATACACTAGTAGCTGATGTTTGTGAAACAGTCGATAGCACGACCAGATCTGCGCGCGCATCTGTCCCCCCTCCCCTTGCGGCGTTTACCCCACGCTCAGACATCTGCCGGACACAGTACATATAATAGTATGGTACATTCAATTTTCAAACGTGTTTTCAACATTTTGACACAATCGAGTACGCCTTTCACTAAATAGATAAAGTGAATTACTTTACTAAATAACGCAATTACTTAACTGACATAAATCCAAAGGCCTTGCACGTTGGCTTAGCTTGTGTGTTGTGTCACATTACTCAGTTCGCGACGCGACGCGTCAGTGTGTGATAACAGCAATAGCACACACGCAAGTATACCTCTCCTCCAGCGAGTTACTGTTGACAGTTAGCGAAAAGGATAAGAAAGAGGGGAATATAGTCTCTTCCTTTCTCCTCTTCAGTTCCGGGAAACTGACTAGCTCCCGAGCCAGTCACGTGAGAGGCGCGTGTAGCTTGTTGGCAGCTTCCTTCAGCAGTGTTGCCAAATCAGTGCTTCCGCCACCATTAGTTTTGTTCTGCAGTCAGAATGCCACGTATATTCATTACAAGAGACCAAGGGTGACGGCTTATCTGTGTGTGGATAAACTGAAAGTGACCATATTGCATACGATAACATGCTATGTTCTATACAAATGTTTAATTTCGATTTTTTTAAAATAAAGTACACTCTTTGCAGTGTTCACCTGCAATGTGACAGCGTTCAATTTCGCCATGTAACAAAATGACAGCGTTAACATTCTAGTTCTTATATAACGCATTTGATATTGCAAGTACAAAGTTGGCCTGATTTTGACATTTCTCGTTTGAGAAACATGTCCGGCAGCTCGACTGTGCTGACCTCTAAAAGTGTCTGTAAACAGACCTGCAGAACCCGTGCCCCCCCCCCCCCCCCAGTAAGTCAAGACGGTTTGAAGGGTCAACACGATGTAGTTGTTGTGGGCAAGTTTCTCAGATGATAACCGTCAGAATCAGGCAAACGTATGCTGTATTGACTGGTACAACGATGTACACGATAGACTCCACTGTTCTATTTGTACTCTGTCTTCAACGCAGGGGCGTCATTTGGGGCCACAAGGGGGGGGGGCAAATGCCCCCTCCCCCTGGATTTAGAATTTTATGTGTATAAATATATTTTTTGTATTTTTAAATTTAAATAATGCTAACTTAAACACATAAAACTGAAGTTTTATTATTAAGGTATTTAATTTATAAATGCTTAATTAATAAAAAATATGCAACAAGGTCACTGTCGCCAGAAAACAAAATCTTGCCCCCTCCCCTAGAAAAACCTGAAATGACGCCGCTGCTTCAACGGACTGCTGTCCCAGTGAATGGCTAGTTGTACTGTACAAATTATGTCAGAAGCAAGTGGACATCCCAATATGCTTTGACGAACACGTCTCCGTCATTTCTATATGTCCACACTTTTTTATAACAGACAGGTCCTTTTAAAAGACTCTGGCTACCTAAGACACCATCATAATGTTGCGTGCCATGTTCCTGGAGGCCAGTGGTCGGCGGCTGTTTCGTAACACCTTGAGGGCTGGCCGATGACTCAAAACCCGGGTGGCTCATAGTGGAAAACCCGCCTAAACTACGTCATAGATACCTACCTGTCCCAATTGCGTCTTAACCCTTCGAGGGCGGCCGACGTGACTACAAGCACATCCGAAACATGATGAAATATCTATTTTTAGACCCCTGTAATGCGGGGAATAACCGACTGTCTGGGCTAGTATAAAACACAGAATCGGCACATTTGAGGAGAGTTCGCTATTGGAAGTGCTAGAGGAAGGTGCTACGCCTGTGGAGAGAGACTGGTGACGACATCTTGGTGACGTCAAAGTCTACTGTGAGGCGGCAGGCGGCTACCTGCGGAGCAGTGTTGGCGATACAAGAGGACTGCTGCGGCAGGCTGACAGGCGAAGAGGAGGTGCGCGACGGGAGTCGAACAGAAGACCTCAAGAGTGAAGACAGCGGTGCACTCGGGGTGCTGCGCAGCACATGGTGAGCCATCACCACTT
>PNEQ01079096.1:0-11475 GCA_003012365.1 Medauroidea extradentata
GTGTTTTTCGAGTGCGAAAATGTCGAAACGGCTTCGATCATTTACCGTGGGCGAACAGCTAAAGGTAGTGGCTGAAGCAGAGGAAACAGGCAATCGTGCTGCGGGAAGGAAATACGATATGGCAGAGTCGTGCATCAGAAGGTGGCGGCAAGAAAAGGTGAAATTGGAAGGAAGCAATACCATGAACAGAAGGGCTTTCTTTCAGAGGTATGAAAGCAAAATTTCCAGAAGTGGAAAGAAGATTGGTTGCTTACATAACCGAACTGCGGCAGTTTGGTTATGCTGTGAGTACTGATATGTGCCGAATGGAGGCAGTACGGCTAGCGCCCGAGTTCAAGGCCAGCACAAACTGGGTCTATCGTTTTTATAAACGAAACGGGCTATCGCTGCGAAGGAAAACCACCGTATGTCAGCGACTTCCAGAAGCGTACACTGATAAGCTGGTTGCTTATCAGCGGTACGTGATTCGGTTGCGTCAGCAACACTCGTTCCTCCTGGGGCAGATGGGGAATGCTGACCAGACTCCCGTCTACTTTGAAATGCCGAGCGATACTACTGTCAACATCAGTGGCGCAAAATCTGTGTAGGTGCGCACAGGTGGCAACGAAAAACAGAGGTGCACCGTGATGTTGACGATGTTGGCCGACGGTAGAAAACTTCCCCCTTTCGTAATTTTTAAACGCAAGTCAATACCGAAAAATGAAAAATTACCGGCATATATTTTTGTTAGGGCACAAGAGAAAGGCTGGATGGAAAACGAACTCGTTGTAGACTGGCTGAAGTGTATATGGGAACGTCGCCCCGGTGCTCTGCTAAAACAGAGAAGCATGCTTGTTCTGGACAGCTTCCGTGGGCATCTCACCGAAAACGTAAAGAAACGTCTCAAGGATGGCAACACCGACCAAGTCATCATCCCAGGCGGCATGACTTCGATGCTTCAGCCATTAGATGTGTGTGTAAACAGTTTAAAGCACACCTTAAACGTCTGTACACAGAGTGGATGACCAGCGCGGAGCACACATACACCCCTACAGGCAGGCTCAAAAAACCACAGCTGACCCAAATTTGTAAATGGATCAAGACTGCGTGGGCTCTTATTCCAGAACAGCTTGTCGTAAAGAGCTTCCGCAAATGTTTTATAAGCAATGCACTGGACGGGACGGAAGACGACGCCTTTGAGAGTGACGATGCCGCCGAGGACAGCCCTGGAGAAGATGATGTCAACAGTGACGAGTCTGATAGTGATGATGTTAAGTGTTCTACCTACCATACTTTTCTTTTCCCCTTCTCTTTTACATATACAAGATGCTGTTTGTACATAGGTAAGAGGAATTTATTTGCTTGTATGCAGAAAGTTGTGTTGTGTTTTGTTTTTATTGTGTTGTATTGTTTGCATAGGGCTTGTAGGTGATTCGGAATAAAGTGAACACTCAAAAAAGCCCTGATTAATTTCTATTTCCTGCCAGTTTATATCTTTCCGCCGATGTTAACACAAATAATGCCACGTGCTTTTATTTACATAGGGTTGTGCAATGTTTACAACTACGTTAAACTGCTCCGATAAATTTTGGCTACAATATCTACTCATTAAATGCAAGGGGGCTGAATGTAAGATATAAAAAAAGTAATCTTAGTTATAAATACCTGCGAGTTAATGTCTGGTTTCTGTACTGTACTACAATTACAAATATACAAAAAAAGTACCTGCTCCACATAAATAATTTTGTCTGTTTTGATACAAATTGTTACCTTCGACCAACTTTCAACTCAAAGTATTTTATTGGCCGAAGACAAAGTCAAAGGAACAAAAATCTTTGATTCTACTTCAACTATGCGAAGCTTCGCACACCCCCTACAAAATAAGTCATATTCATTTTTATGAGGTTGTTCTTAGAAAACACGAGGTCTCTTAAAATTGCGATCTAGTGGTTTTCTCGGGGATCTCCTGTTTCTGCCGTCTCATCATTCTGGCGTCGCTTCATACTCGCACCATGTCATCCTTCACCAGCACAAAAGACCTAAACGTTAAGCGTTGACCAAAATCTCTTCACTCACTCACTCTATATCCTTGAAAAACTGGTAATAAATTTCAAATTCAAGTGCAAATACCTAAACACAAAAATTAATAATATGAGTAAACTGTAATACAGAAATGGCAACAGCATTCACTGCCAAGTTGCATAATTTTTAACACAAAACCAAACAATGCAACACTCAATGCACAATTAACAGCATCCTAAAAACTTACCAAGTCCACGTGGACCCATGAATGGTGGTATCATATGCCCACGTGGTCCAGGTCCCATCATGCCCCTTGCACCGGGGCTGAACTCATCTCGCTGGGGATAGAAATCACGTCCATAGGCATCAATAGGTGGCGGAGGACCCCGAATGTCGAAGTCGTCCGGCTGCTGCATCCTGGGGTCAAACAAGTCCCGTACGGGACCTCCTCTATGGTCGAAACCATCCGGCGGGCGACGGGATCTGGCATCAAAGTCATCTCCGTGCATGCTCCTGGCATCAAAGTCATCTGGACGTCTGTCCCTCATGTCAAAGTTATCTGGACGCCTGTCTCGCATGTCAAACTCCTCTTTTCGAAGGGGAAGGATGTCGAAGTCATCTGGGTGAGATGGTAGAAGAGGAGGGAAATCTTCACGAGGGTATTTCTCTGGTGATAATTCATCTGGAGGAATTCTTGGACCACGGTCTCTTGGGTCAAATATATCTCTCTCCCGTCGTGGGTCAAAATTACCCTCTCTTTCTGGAGGAGGAACAGGACCAAATGCTGGAGCTGGTCGGAAATTAGCAGTAACTGGTGGTGGCCGAAATATTTCTGGAGGTGGGCCTCGTGGAGCGAAGCCTGGAGGACCTAATTACAGTGATATAATAAAAATATTAGTACATATATACCATAAGAAAAACTTGTTAAATTTCAACTTAATTGTTAGAATTTACCTGACCTTTTCTCCACTGGTTAAGGTAAATACAACATACATAGCACCAAAATTATTTCTTTACTTCTACAGTAACTAACGACAAGTGATTCTTTTTTACAATCTGTAGTCCACAAAGGCAATGGGAAGAATCCACGTCCCAAACTTATACACTACCTCATGTGCCAATGTAACCTATGTACTTAAATTTTTATAAGAACTCTACACAAGAAAGAAGTCTTTTTTTTAAATAACATACCATATTTCATTGCACAATCGTCACCATCGCGTAATCGTCGCACAGCACTGTTTTGTTTACGTTTCTGCATCAGAGATGTTAACTACGTTCTAGTACAAAGTACAAAACTATTAGAACAAAATGGTTGCCGGAAGAATCTATTATAGTTCGTACCAAAATATTCTGGAATGAAAGAGGACCATCGTAACGCTACTAGTTTTAACAGTCCACCATCTTGTGTTTTTTTTCTTGCGTGTGGTCGGTCATTCCCAATTGAACGTAGCATATCTAGGACATCGCTCCGCCGCAAAATAAAAATGAAGTTTGTAAACAACTGATGTTTTCAGCGTTTATTTATCTACCACGCACTCTTAAGGCCTCGCTCTTTAGTTTTGTAGTGGTTTCGAAAAATATTTTTTTAACACAAATTAATGCATATGTCAAAAAATCTGGAAGTTTTGACACTTGTATATCATTGTGTGTATCAGAATTTTTTTTTTGTTGCAATACACCAAATGGATTTTTAGATTTTTACCCCTGAAATAGCACCTATTTTGTTGTCATAATAAGCCAAAATTAAGCAAAATACTTTTTTACTAGCAAACTGTACATTATTTAAAATAACGCTCTTGCAAAATTGTGTCTCATATGACTGTACACAGTCTCAAATTATTCCAAAGCATTTTGTTAAAAATATTCAAGTTATTTGCAATGTAACAAAACTGTTCTGTCATTATTGTAAATCACTTTCTACTTCCAAATATTTACAAATGTCAACTTATATATATATATATATATATATGTGTGTGTGTGTGTGTGTGTGTGTGTATATGTATACATATATATATATATAGACACACACACACTCACTCTCTTGCAGAAGTTTAAAAACAAAAACTTCAAGTGAAGTGAAACTTGGAAAACTTATATTGATCAGTTTTCTAATAACTACAAGTACCTATTTAGTGGTATAAATTTTTATTCATAATTTTTACTACGTAAGTACCGGTAAATACTGCTGACCACGAAATGAGTTCCCACCAAATGTACATACGTATTTAATTATGCACAAAATTAGGTTGCCAAGCGAAAACATAACCTCCAAGGCCTAGTAAGTTGTATAAATGTAGTTTGTACGTAAATATTTCCACCAAAATTACTGACTTAAATATAAATAGGGTCAGAGACGAAAAATATTAGTTTTAAAAAAATTTTACCACAGGAATTTTACTCGAGTAATGTTCGGACCTACGATTTTTAGCATTAAATTTGGCATAAAATATGTGACGATTATGTGGTGAAATATGGTACGACTATACTTCAATTACCCTAATATATTAGATTCTATGTACACATATTATCACAAAAATTCAAGAAATGCATAACACAACATTCTGCAGTAATTTTAAAGGTAACACTTTGTACAGGAAAGAGACTGAATTCTATAATAAATTGAAAGGAGTGTTGAAGGACGACTTTGCACCATTCACTGAGTGGCAACGCAGCTTCTAAACAAAGAAAGAGTGGCAGCTGCACTTCCTCCTTTCCAGGAAGTAATCAAACTTGCTTGTGCTAGCCGTGGCTACCCACACAGCAGCCTCGTCTCCAGCACAGGCCTTGCACACATGCATACACACACACACAAACACGCACACACACATGAACACACACATGCATATGCACACACACACGCACATGAACACACACTCATGCACGCACATGAACAAATTTTCAAGGGAACCTGTTGAAGTGTTAATATAAAAGGTGCATTTAATGCTGTGTGATCCATACTGTCAGATATATAGCCATGCCATTGCATTACACTGCAAAAATAGCTTTTTTTTTTTGTACATCTCCACATATTTTTTTTTAACACTTAAAGCCAGTTTCACAATGTCTGGTTATGTTCTGAATATCATCTGATTAATTTTTAAGTTGTAGTTATCAGTATTTTATGTTTCTTGAGTTATGGTTAACTTAAAACCGCAGTTAAACTAGTGGTAACCAACAGTTAATTTAAACACAAGAAGATGTTCCGGTTACGGAGTTAAACGGAACATTTAACAAATATGGCAGAATGTATTTTAAGCAGTAAAACATAACCCTTGTGACGAAAACATGATTATGCGTTATAAAATCAGAAAAATTAATTGAATGATAAGTTATACTATTGAAAAATAGTTTAATTCAAAATTAAATTTGTATGTATATATGATTGATCCAATTGGACTGTGTACCTTCACCATTGTATTGTGAATCTCCTAATCTTTTGTTATATATTTTTATCATTGTAACTAATTATCTTTTGTTTATTTATTTTTATTACATATATATACCGTATATACTAGTGTATAGTGCGCCCTCGTGTATAGTACGCACCACGATTTTTGCAACTAGTCTCAGGGAAAAAATATTTTAGTACCTTGCTAGTACTTAACACGGGAGGACGAGCCGAGCAAGTCGGTGAAATAGCACGAGGGACGCTACGATGGAATGGTCAAGGAAGGAAAGGGCAAGAAAGGAAACGTGGCTGGCAACATATAAAAGAGAGAGGAAAAATAACACTCATACTGGTTAAGAGTGTGAAGGCAAAGAGGGAAGGTGCGAGCCAGGAGGGGTGGGGTTGCTTGTCTCTCTGCCAAGGTCGCTTGCTGTCTGCCAGCCCTGGCCTCTCGCGTGTGTGTGCCTGAACAACATTCCCTCTCTCTTGCTCTGCTGTGCCAGCTGCTTCCAGCATGTACCCCCTCCTCCCCCGTGCCATAGAGATACCCTAACCCCTAAGATAACATGCCTTGACAGCAGCAAGCTTGCCTTTTTTTTCTCTCTCCTGGTGTGTTTGGGGAAGGGGGAGAAGGGAAAAAAAATGAATGACTCTTTTTCTTCCTTCCTTTCCCATGGAAAGATAGCTGGTCACCATGAGCCATCAAATATCTTTCCCGGGTGTTAGGGTTGGGGAAGGGGGAGGATAACTATGACGCCGTTTTTCTTTCTTTTCCCATGGAACGATAGCTAATCATGAGACGTCAAAATTGACTTATCTTATGCTACCGTCAAAATTGACTTATGCTTCCGCTCGCCACCCACGAAGTTTAATTTCTGCCACATCAAATTAGCGACCCTTTGTAACACACAGTTTAAAAGTACCTGTGGAAAAGCTAGTAAACTTCTGTCCATCAGACAAGTTTTTAACCCTTGTATTGTGTAAACACTGAGCAACACTTTGAACAGGAACGTGGATAAGGACAAACAAAAATATTAGGGTTTTAGAGTGACGGTTACAACAGAGCAAGGAAGGAGGGGAAAGAGTGAGAACAAGGAAAGGAAGAGGAGTAATGACGGCAGAATCTGGCCGTGAGAAAGCTCTCTCTCTCTGCCTCCCCGTGTTGACACCTGTCGGTTTACGACTGTTCCGCTTCTAACAACCCCCTTCCGCCATCCTTAGTCTTACGACCGCCGGCCTTTTTTTTTCTCTGCTTTCTACTCTTGACACCCGTTAATTTACAACTTAACTTCGCCTTCTCATCCCCTCACCCCCCTCCCTCGCCGGCACTCAACAGACCACCGACCTTTTTTCACGTTTTTTTTCTTTCTATTTTCCGTGTATAGTACGCACCCCTGAATTTTTATCAGTTGTTTTGGAATAAAAGTGCGTGCTATACACGAATAAATACGGTAGTTGTGAATACTGTACAGTAGAACCCAGATTTTACGAGTCCCGGATTTTACAATGTAGCGAATTTAAGAGCTCATCACCAGGAACAGCCAGGAAATCTTTATTTAAAACAAAAGTAAAAAAAAAAAAAAATAATAAAATAAAAAAATAAATAAATTGCAGATTTAACTATTTACAGCTTAACCTCGATTTTATGGCGTCAGATATTAATACAGTGCTTGTTCCCGACAGTCCTGGTGTAAAACTGAGGGTCTCGTTAAATAGATGTCTCCCTATAATTAAAACCCCAATTTTACGACAGCATCTTCGGGAATTATGGACTCTCGTAAAATCGGGGTTCTACTGTATTTGTATTGTATCATATATATGTATCTTAGTTGTGTGTATTGCATTTATGTACGTCTTGACAAATCCTGTCCAGTATGTACAGACAATCTAGGATGCAATAAACGAAATGAAACCAAAAATTTTCCTGCCAATAGATGACAATTTTTGTCAATATATTTTATCTTTACAAAAATATTAACTTACGTATCGTACTATTTCGAGAAACGAGTTTCATGTTGCGATATTGTTAATTAGTCTATTTACCTTAGGCTATAAAATGTATGTTGCTATTATTTTCTGTTTTTATTTTAAATGTTGAGAGGAAGAGGTTAGTCTTGGTTAGCTTACACAAATTCCCACGTATTTTCTGTAAATAGACATAAAAAATGCAACAAATTTTGCTAGCACATAAAGAAAATTAAACATACCACAACTTATATCTAAATTGCTTTTTATTCAACGATTCACACACGACAACAAAAAGCAGTAATTTTCAACACCTCATTATTTGAAATAAAGATTGTTATTACTGAAAAGAAATCTTCAATTAATGGCTGTTTCCGAATAGTGCCTTGAAGGATCCTTCGCACCCTTACATCCTTGAAAAGTGCATCGTCAAGTATGCGGCCATTTTTTATTCGTGTCCGAATTCTACCGAGGATCCATGATGTACCCTTCCACACATCCTTGGCTCAAGGATGCGTAGCAAGCATCCTTACGCCCTTGAGATATTTGTTTGAATTGGGAATTCGGAAGGTATGTTTATACACAAATGTACCCTTACTGCGAAGGATGCATTACTGTGAAGGCTGCGAGGATTCAGGGATCTGAGGATTAATCCTACAAATTCGGAAACAGCCAATATTCGGCTTAATTAATGAGAGGTTATGTTCGCCGTACATAAATAACACTAACATATAGAAAGTTTCTTACAGTAACTTTACGAAAATATAATCGGACACTGCAAAGCAAAACTTGGCAAAACCATTAACAGTGAAACAAAATAGAGGTTTCACTGAAAGTCTGTTTACTTCCATCCATGTTACTACAAATTTTAACTTTCTCGTACAAATCTGCTGAAGTGAAATTCTGTGGCATCCCACATTATGCCTTGAAGAATTGCATACGCTCTTCGCTATTCTTTTATCGTATTGATCTTTTTAAGTTTTCGTACTTCACTTTTAAAATTTTGTCTGTACGAGGACATACGCCCGAAAGAGTGTTTGAACTCGGCTGCAACTGTCATCCAATATTCCTCTTCCTGTTTCCACATCACTGCATCTGTTTTTTACATTTCACAATATGAGAATATTTTTCAAGTATGGTAATTTGAAGTTCGTTTCCAGAGGTAATACAACTAGCGGGGCATACACTTTTAACCTCTTTCATCCATTGATTACAAGCTAATGTTAACCGTGACTTAAAAAAAACGATTCAACACCCAACCACAACGTGAAATGTCACTGCATGGTTGCCAAATTTACTTTCTTCTGCACTTAGCTAACCATAACATTTTTAAACTGGAGTATTATTTTCAGAAACGCTATATTTTAACAGTAGTTAAAATTTTCATTTATATTTATCATATGGTCAGATAACCAATACATTAAACAGACATCGTGAAACCAGTCCTTAAGTGTCAAAATTTGTTGTTAGGATCTAGTGACACAATTCTCGGCAACCTTGGACTGTCGATAGATAGAGGTTATACTGTAATATACATTTATAATAAAATTTATATGTACAGTAATTCCCAGAGTTACGAAACATGCGATTTACAAAAATTCGTAGTTACAAAAAAAAAAAAAAAAAAAAAGGCGCACAAATAATTTACGTGGCCACCGAGACAGCAGTGTGCAAAATTAAAGAAAAAAACCACACATATAGTTCCTAAAGTAATCTATTTTCTGAATGAACTTTTCAATTATTTTGGACAAAGACAGCATTTTTTTTGTTTAATTTTGGTATTTCTCGTTTACATTTCTCATTAACAATAGGGTAACCAAAAGTACATGCCATCATAACCTCACACAACACGTTCAGTACCGCCACAGATGTAGACGGACGTAATATTTTATTGTATGTATTGGCAACTAATTTCACAGCTGTTGTTTAAAATAAGTTTACTTGTAGTTTGTCTGGTTTCAAGAAATAATACAAACTGTAACTGTTTCGTAAACACAAAAATTTAATTAGGTTTACTGTGAACTGAACCACTAAGGAAAAAATTACAGTTTTTTGATACCGAACAAATTGCTTTCGGTAAGACATAGATTGCGTACTGAACGGAACTTAGCTCCTGTTTAACTGTAAAGACCTGTTCTTTTTTACGCATTCATTTTTAATTGAAATAAAATAAAGTTTAGTAAACAAAAATTTTACTTTAAGTGGGGAATTTTATTCTGTCAATTTATGCATTTCCAAACACAGCCGACCACCTCTCCCAAGTGACAATACGAGTTTACGAAAAGTCACTAGGTTAACACGGGATTAGTGAATGTCCACGTCAAGTGAAGTGTTCGCATATTAAAAGTGAACCAGGCTAATTTCTATCAAGCGATCGACTTCAACCTGGTTAATCTGTGGTCATCCGGACATCCTAGTAAAGTGATTGAGAGAACTAGGCTAACTACAGAAGGTTACCCGACGTATTTACAGTCGGCCTGCCTTGTACGCGATATTTTGTTCCAGGAAATCCGCAGATAACGAGAACCACGTACATTCAAGACACTTTACTAACCTATATAAACCACCACATGCAATTTATAAAAAAATATTTTAACCAGTAACCTCAAATACTACTACATATATTTGTGCAAGGTACATATCTTCAATACATTCATAAAGTGTAACACAACTTTTTAAATATCATAAAAATTACACGTAACGTGCGCAATGTGGCTTATGTTAGATGCAGCGGCAACCACACTGCTAGGATGCAGTGACTTGACAACAGCACGCGGTGAGCCAGGTGGTTGGTTACTGCTGACATCGGAACACAGCATGGCCTGATCCGCCACACTATCTCTTCACTAGGGGTGTGCGAATATTCAAAATTTCGAATTTTTTTTAATAGTAAATCTGTACTATTCGTATTCGAAAAACGAATACCAGATCCCCAAATTTCAAAGTATTTGAGCAAATTAAAATAGCGAATTTTGAACACTTTTTAAAATAATATGAGCTGGTAACAAGGCTATTTCTACTTACAACCAAAAGATAACTTGATAGATTTTCCAGTTTTTGCAGATAATTAAAGGCTAAAATAAATATACCGGAAGGAATCGACATTTCATGTGTTTTCAACGCAAATATTTACATATTCACGTGATGCGTCACATTCGTGGCTATAGATATATACTTGCGAGGATACTTATCATCGAATACTTGGCACTTGAAGCGAAGCGAAATGCGCTAACGGAACATCTCGATATACACAAGATGGTGGATGCGCTTCATAGACGACATCTTCATGACCTGGACCTCTACCGAAGACAGCCTTCTCACTTTTCTCAACAACCTCAACTCTCACAGCCCATTAAAATTCACCTGGAACTATTCAAAATCCCATGCAATATTTTTCGATGTAGAACTGACTCTCCACAACGGAAAAATTGAAACAACTGTCCATACCAAACCAACCAATAGCCTGCAGTACCTCCACTTTGACAGCTACCACCCATACCACGCTGAGAAATCCCTGCCGTACAGCTTCGCTACTAGAGCCAAACACATATGTTCCACCCAAACAGACCTTAACAAACAGTGTGAACAAATAGCCAAGGCCTTCATAAACAGAGGTTACCCGAAATCACTGGTACATGAACAAATACAGCGAGCCACTACAACTAGTGACGACTCAACCAAGCTTGGCAATTCTGAAATCCCTCTGGTTGTCCCATACCACGAAGGTCTGCACAAACTCAAAACAATACTGAACTGTGGGCACAAAATCCTGACCTCCTCACCACTCACCCAAAACTTGCTCACTAAACCACCAAGGCTGGTATTCAAACGTCCCCCCAACCGCCGTAACAAACTGGTCCGCCCCAAACTGCCAGCCATTATCACATCAGATGATAGAACCACCCCTAGGGGTTCTCATCCTTGTAATAAACCACGCTGCGGCTCCTGTGCAATACATCAACCTTCCACATCATTCAATAGCAGACAGACTAATCAAACCTACTCCATACCAGGAAGCTACAACTGTGCAACTGAAAACCTCATCTACCAGCTACAGTGCACTCACTGCAATGCAGAGTATATCGGCCTAACCACCAACACACTCAGACAGAGGATGA
>PNEQ01079099.1:0-21702 GCA_003012365.1 Medauroidea extradentata
TCATGTTTCGGATGTGCTAGCAGTCACGTCCGCCGCCCTCGAAGGGTTAAGACGCAGTTGGGACAGGTATCTATGACGTAGGTTCGGCGGTTTTCCCACTATGAGCCACCCGGGCTTTGAGTCATCGGCCAGCCCTCAAGGTGTTACGAAACAGCCGCCGACCACTGGCCTCCAGGAACATGGCACGCAACACTATGTTTATAAAACGACGGCCTGGCAACTTCTCAACAAACCGGTCCAACCAATAAGCGCGGCGGCAAATATGCTGCATGCCCGTGGTCCCAGCGCCGATGCCCGCCAGACATTCCTCCCAGTAGCTGTAACTGTTGGTGCTGGGTAGGGGAACGTAATTATTAAACGCCTCGGGAGGTCACGCAAACGACGACCCACTTTCAAAGTTCATAGCAGACACGGTTCTGTACAGTGTGTTTACCAACTATATGTCGTCTAACCCAGCGAGTTACTCTTCAAAGCATAACAAAATATCCCCTCTCTTATTTTTTTAAACCATTCTTCAAATGGCCTTGGGACATTTATATCACAAAAGTGCGTTCTTTTTAATTACTTTAACGCAAATTAGTATATATTTATTGGGATTGTGCAACATTAGATCAATAACCGTTAGAAAGTTTATTTTCGCCAAGATAAAAATTGTCATTTAATAGCAACATTAATTTTGCCATCATATTTTTGCGTTTTATTTTATATCAGTAAGCTGTTCGAGAGGTGTTAAAGAGCGCGGTTCACCTCAGTTATCCACGTATTATTTTTATTTTTATATTTGTACCAGATATTTTTTTCTTACTTTAGACATAAATTGTGACTAAATCTTCCTGTTAGGAAATTTTTGTATCTCTCTTGGTTTTTTGCGTAATGAGTCGTAAACGTCAAAATTTGCACTTTACGGTTTTATGTACGCCACTAAAACCAACTGACATACCAAACCGAAAAATTCCACAGTGTATATCAATATTGTAGGCTATGATTTAAAATATATAATAATAAAAAATATATTTTTGTATTTAATAAAAAAAGCTGAATTTTAAAATGAAACTTTTAAAATTTCAACAATTTTTCTAAAAATACGAAAATTATTTATTTTTGTTTTCATATGTGTCACATCATAGCCTATAACATTGTTATACACTGTGGAATTTTCGATTTGATATGCCAGTTGGTTTTAGTGGCGTACATAAAACCGTAAACTGCAAATTTTGACGTCTACGACTAATTACGCAAAAACTATGAGAGATACAAAAATTCCCTAAGAGGAAGATTTAATCACAATTTATGTCCAAAATAAGAAAAAAATATCTGGTACAAATATGAAAATTAAAAATTACGTTGAAAACTGAGATGAACCGCGCCCTTAAGCACACCGTTATTAAAATAATATATTAATAGCAAAGTATTGAAAGTTCAGACAAATGCTTATAATTAACATTTATGAGCGTTTGCATCAATTTAAAAACCATGAAAATTCACAGCATGATACTTCGGTAACACTTAGGCCTACTACGCAAGGACTACACAAATAAAAATTAGCAGAGCTACATTATCAACGTTACGAAAATGATATCCACCGATTAACTGGTCAATAGCAATGACTGTAGTTTATTCGTTTTGAACTGAAAGTATTTTACAACACGATTTATTGAGGACTGAAATTCCATACAGCTTTATCTACCTATGTTACAGTTAATGGATGTAAGGAAATATTTACGGCCATTTCTTAAAATATGAAATTGATCAAGAAATTTACAACCTCACTGTAGTCAAATGTACTAAAACGATGACAGATTTGACAATACAGTGCTTTAGCATGTCGACATTTTCTGAAATCGGAACCGTATATTGCAGTGTATGTAATCAACTTAGCCGAGTAAATTTTATTACATAAATTGTCACACACAACAAATTAAATGTCGCCAATAATACGCAATTAATAAGCCAGTAACAATATTTTTAAAATACGAAGAGACAAATATTTGAATTACTTTCATCAGTAGCTGGAACTTTCAACTGTTGAGTACCGGTTTGTTTTGGCTACTTGAATAAATTAAAACTCCAGAACTCGCTCACCAATTGTTAAATATTTCTGCTGCTACATTAATATGTTGCGCCCGTGTGTGGCATACATAATGAAGTACGGTGTATTTGGCTTAAGCTAATTACATACTGTGCAATGTACGCTTCCAATTTCTTTCAATTTCGATTTAAGCATACTGTATTACGGAAACCTGTCAATGTTTGGTTATATTTGACTGCCGTGAGGTTGTGCTTTTCATAAACACATTCAGATAACAAAAAGAAAAAATATTGCATTTCACGGGGACTCAATGTTAAAATTGTAACTCATTCTCAATGGACCTATTCTGAAAACAAGTATTTCCAACAAAATGTGTTCTGCGGAAAATATCCCTACGACGGAGAACGAAGTGGGTAGGCAGTCTATGCTAGTGAGGTCGGTGAGGGAGAGGAATGTTTTCCAGAATAATTTGGTGACTGTTAAAGGGGTTAGAAAGTTCAGGAACGATTTGGGGATGGTAGTCACTAGGGGCAGGAAGGAGTGATCTCGCCACATGGTGACAGACCAATGGCGAATATTATTTATTTATTTATTAAGTTTGAAGTTCTTAAATTGGGAAGGGAGCTGGCAAGGGTGCGATATAATTGACATGTTATATGCAATGTTCTTGTGCAATAAGTATGTATTATAGTAATTTGTTAATTTGTGAATATAAAATGCAGGCTTATTTCCAGACGTTTATGATGATTTATAATTTAAATTTTCACTAGTCCTAATAATCATAACATTAGTAAAGTCGTACACAGTATACTATACACAAAACTGGGATTATAATAATAAAATTACAAACACCTGAAATGCATAATTTGTATATTTTATACTCAAATAAATCCGTGTTTACTTTAACGTTTTGACCAATTGTTTTCACCTTTTATTAACGCTTTTATTTCGTTCCCAAAATATTATACGATATACAGGAGTATCATATGCTTTACATGCCACATTCACATACACAACGTGTCTTTTAAGATTTATTTTTTTATTATTATCGGTACGTATAGGTTATTATCCCTGGCTAACACCCTACCACACCCCATTGTTTGGACTATGAAAAATATGACGGAGAAAAGTCTAATTGGCCTTCAATACGAAAACGTTTACGCCCATCTATGTTTACTAATATCTCGATGATTAAGGATGTTCGCGCTTTCCGTAGGGTCATTTCCCAGTAAAAATTCTGCCCTAAAACCACTACTACTTCTACCGGCTACTGCGTACTAAACAAGAAAACAATTGTAAGCAAAGACGGGTTATTTAAAAAAATTCGGTGTAGGCCGTAGTTGCTTTCTTAATGAAATTTACGCCGTAAAGGTTGTACATTTTCCTATGAAAAAAAAAAACTAGATAATGCCGTCATACTTTTTTCACTTATGGAAATGTGAATACAGGACCAATTTAGTTAAAATTGCGTGTAATTGTAGATTAAAACAAATGTGGAACAATGTATATTGCCTTTTCTAATAATCTTCAGCAAATTTCGATTATTGGTATTTTTCGCACATCGATTCACTTCACACCACTGTGAGCCCATCCGACTCGAGAATACTGTCAGTTATGACGCGTCATACGAAATCGTGATCATTCGTAACCTTCAGTTGTGTGGCAGAAGTACTAGTAGAACAGAACAGCAACCATCCACTGCAAAGACATAATCCTCCTCGGCAACGGCTGAGATTCCGGAAGAGAGTCCTGAGTAATAGGCAAGACTTGGAGCTATGGAAGAAGAAGAAGAAGAAGAAGAAGAAGAAGAAGAAGAAGAAGAAGAAACCGATCACCTCCGTGGATGGAGGCCAGAAGCTGAACAGTTACCGCCATATCATCATGGAAGCTGGCTATTGTGGAAGTAAACTAACACGCTAACATAAGAGATGAGAATGTGAACAAAATCAAACCACCAGTCACGTGCTTCAACCTTCTCTGGTGTCCAACATCTTGTACAAAAGATATCTCCTGCATGCACCCCGAGTGTCGTGGCCATTGCTAACCATTGGACATGCGTAACACGAAAGTGTGAGTGAAAGAGCGAGAGAGAGATTGGTCAGCTTTAACACAGAGGTCTTTTGCACTGGTGAAAGTGGTGAAGTGAGACATGAGGCGAGTATGGAGCAGCACCGGAATGAAAGGGCGGGGGAAACCGAAGATCCCTAAGAAAACCCGCCAACCACCGGCATGATTTGCACATACGTAAATCCGGGGACCGACCCAGCCGGGAATTGAACCCGGATCGCCTTGGTGGGTGGGGGAATGATCTGACCATTCGGCCATCGCAGACCCCGTAACATGAGAGAGACGATAGCTAATTCCATATATTACCTTTGTTTATTTCTCTGAATTGTATATAGATTGTGAATTTGTATGTTTCTGACTGGAGAACAACAGCAGAGGACTTACTCGAGACCAGATAAGAATGTAAGGGGTGGTAGGAACAAGAACAAGCGACAGTGACACAGCAGGAAGTTCCAAATTTCTTGTACTGTAGCGTGACTGTGGTTACAAGATGAGTTATTTGCTGTGTGCCTCGTGGCAATGCACTGCGCCTGCTCACACACACCACTGTCAATGTTGACCAAGCACTTGTGTGTGTCGTGTACCATGGCACCTTCAACAACCCCACCTCCCTCCCTCTTCCCTCTCCGGATGTTAAACCTCTTTAAAACGTTGGCTGCACATGAATGTGTTAACGAACCACACAAAAAATCTCATTGAAAATGGTACTTCCGGATATAAACTGTTGCTACTACATCTGTACTTTAAAACGTCACCATTTCTAGTAATGTTAATATATCAAAATACGTTTTCTTCAGGTTGTTAAAAGAAATGGACGCTGCTTAAACTATATGTCCACGTAAGGTGTTTGCAAAAGCTCACAAGAATAGGATGGATAAGACAAAATTTCAGCTTCAGTTTTACAATAGGTAACTACCAAAATGTGCACCTGAGAAGCTTCTCGATCAGCTCCTCGCTATCCTGCTCTTGACTTGCAACAAGGAGGACATGTTACGTTTCTTGGCATGTAAGGCTCAGAAAGGCAAGATTAAATGTTCACAAAAACCAAACGCCACTAAATCAATAAGAGGGTGAACACCCCTGTTATTTTAATAAAAGGGAGAGTTTTAAAATGCGGTTTCTTTATGGGTAGCAGGCTAGATCTCAAGAAGACTAATCATTGTGCACAGAATTGAAATTTAACAACGCGTCGTTTCTGATACTTTGCCAAAATACAATTTTAAAATTCAATTTTCAAGAGTGAATTTCTTCCTTACGAATTGCGCAAGGCAAAAATTTCTCTATGCAACTATACTTCATTTTCAATAAGGAATCACGTCCCAAAGTTTGCAATGTAAGTTCGGAAACACCAGATGGGTGGTGTGTATATGTGTGTGTTTATATATATATATATACGCACATACATACATACACACACATATATACACACGACAGTTTTATAAATATTTTAAAAGATACAATTTTTAGGTACCCTGTTTTGTTCTCCTCCTTTTTGTCTGTGTGTAAAAAGGGGCAAAATTTAGTTTTTGAAGAAATATTGAAAATATAAATTACGAATTATTTTAAGTATATATACACTGAACTATTGCACGACTCAAAGAAGAATTAAATTGAAAACCAAACGAAGTCACGAGCAAATAGCTAGTATTGCATAAAATTGTCTACTAAAACGTATCCTATATTGTTTTTCGCACATTACACCATATTTAGTTTCACGTTTCAATTAACAAAACGTTCTCTATATTAATAGAGCACAATATTTCTCCCACAGTATAATTCCGTCCACTACCTCCACTGACAGTCATTGGCCTATATTTTAACATTTACAATCTTTAAAATATACAAACAGATAATCTTCCAGGGTGGCCACAGAAAACTGGAAATGAAATTGCCTGACTTTTCCAGGTTTTCCCTGACTATTAACAAAAAATTCCCTGACGATCTGTGTGAAACTCATGTGCAGTAATATCCTATTCATTCTTATGAAATGTTTCACAATTTAAGATACAGTAAGTAGGCTTTACGTCTCGCCAACAGCAATGTCATTCGAGATGGTGACACACAACTAGGTATAATAACAGCTGGGAAAGGAGTTGGCATTGGCATTTTTAAAGGAAACACCCCAGCATTCTACTGGAGAAATTTCGGGAAACCATGGAAACCCAAAATCAGATGGCTGGAGCCGGAGATCGAGCTTGAGTCCTCCCAAATGAAAGTCCATCGTGTTACCATTGCATCTCCTTGTTCTGTATTTCACAATTTAATTTTTGCAAACAATCTTAGTTACATAACGTATATTTCTGTATGCTTTTGTTATAAATACTGCCACCATTGACGCTAAAGTAAATGGTAATCAAGTTTAACTCCGCATGTTACAGACATAATACTGTTAAGATTAAAGGTAGCGACAGTAACTGATCAGATCACTAGCTTCCAACAAAAGCAATACAGGTTTAGCCCATGGCGGGGTCAGTTTGGATTTTCCCATGTTGGAATCGTGCCGGACGATGTCGTTGGTCACTTGTTTTTTAGGTATCTCCAATTTCATCTACTCTTGCAGTTAATTGCTGCTCCATAAATATTATTCACCTCATATCAGTTGTCAAAATCATAGTTGTTATGAGCCGTCCAAATCTCGTCACTCAGTTAATTGTAATGAACTTTTACTTGTAAATGTCTTTGTGATATACTGACACAGTCAACTAACTTGTACATACATGTTAAAACACTTTAACTTTAAATTATGATGCTTGAAATTAGAAAACTCAAACGCATTGTACTTGCTTAGTACTCTTCCATCCTGCAAACAATTGCTTAAAAATAATCACAAGAACACAAACATTTAACTACTTACTGATACGAAAGATCCAGCTATATAGTTTTTTCAATGTATAGTAGGCCTGCATAAGATATTTTTTCCTGACCGCTCACAAAATTCCCTGACAATTCCCTGTTTTCCCTGACCACTTTCAAATTATCTGGCTTTTCCCGGATTTCCCTGACCAATTTCAAATTCCCTGACATTTCCCTGTTTTCCTGATCAGTGGCCACCCTATCTACATTCCCCGTGAAGTGAAAAAAAAAATGCTGTATTACAATGATAAGTGTCCGAGAAAATGCAACATCCTGTGGAATGCCTGAGTATTTCCTGAGAAATAGCAACATACTGTGGAATACCTGAGTATTTCCTGGCAATAAAGTACAGCGGTCATTAGAGATTGACCACTCACTGACTTAGGTACACAGGGAACAGGGAAGGAATCTGCTGCCTATGGCTTGTAAGTAAGGATTCTTGTAGTTTGTTCACGATAAAGTGAGCAGTTTTCAAGATCAGCTTGGCAAGAATAATTATTGAAACATATTATTTATTGTGACAGTCGTTAACTTTGAGTACGGTATGATCCATGCACTTTGTCACTTCGAGTGCTTTGATGATATTAAAAAGTGGCAGGAAACCATGAGTTATCTGAAAGGAAAAACGTAACTAGGGTTTTAAAAGTATACTTACTTTGTCTTGAATCACATACCCGCATTCGCCTGGCGTGATTTCGTAAGGTTATGAACAGCAGAAATGAAAATGACCATACCGGGAATCGAGTCCTGATCGTCCCGAATACAACTGCAGTGATATAATGTACAGAAAATCGGAAAGAACGGAGGAGGCACAGGAAAAGTCCACTAACGATTGGCTAAATCAAGCTCGGTACAGGAACTAGCGAGTGCCAGGAAACACTGGCGACATGACAAGCCGGTTTGTTTTCGCAGAAGCAGTTATGTTAACAAGGCAAGGCAGTAAGCCTACCACGAACCACGAATATTTGTGTACGGCGGAACTTTCAAATAACCTGACGACCTCCAAGGGCGAGGTAATCACCAAGACTTCACTCGGCTTCAGACCATGAGATACCGGCCACGCAAAACAGCGCCTGCGCCGATCACAGCTACAGTATAGGCTGTTCACGATAAAACCAGCAATTTTAAAAAACGAACTCTAAATCATTCCATCACTTATTAATAAATAAATAAATACAGCTTATGGATTACAATGTACCTAAAAATTAAAGTCTTTCGTTAGAATTGAATATTATTTTAAGAGTATTCTCGACAGGACGGTGTTGCAAAGTACTCACTTTATCGTGAACATCCTATACCTTCCTTGTTAACTACTCTTGACAGTCTGGCACGCCAGGAACACGTGTGAATTTCTCAAATAAAAGTGAGGTTGGTTCGGCATGTACAACCTCCCTCTGGTGCCATTTTATTTAATTTCTGTACTCAGTCTGTGTTACGATTAGGCAGTTTCGTTTGCGAGTAACAAATTCTGTTACATTCTTGAAATGTAGCTATCCTTTTTACACAACACAAACTACATACATATAAAATTAGTGCAGGGTGGCTCTCGCACGATATCACAAGACAGTTTCCTTCGAAGAAAGATGGCCTCAGGAGATAACGCGTCTATCTATATGTAGGCCTATATTATGTATGTCGCCCACTGATAACTTCTGAACCCGTTGATCTAAATTCCATCAAACTCGGCTGTATGAAAAATTTTGGGTCAATGTAATGTCTCGGAAAATATTTGTAACTCAATTTAATTGTTGTGATAGTTAATCATTCAAGCTTTGATTTTAGTAGGGTTTACTGTTGTGGGTTCACTATTTTGGAAGCTAGCACAAAATGAATAAATACATAAATTGTCATATTATGACGAATACTCGACCAATTGTGAGGGAATGTTGAACTCTGAATAAATATCTTCCGAAATGTAATATCTGAAAAATGTGTTGTAGTCGGTCAGCATTCTTGGAGATAGAACGGAATGAGCAAATATAGATTGTAGGCTTATGTCATATCTTGGGAACTACAATGCCCATACAACAAAAATTATACAGCCTAATTTAGCTGAACTTTCCGTTAGTTTCACCAAAATCGTGGGACGTAGACTTTTTGTGTTCTTATTTGGTACACGGCCCCGTCAGTTGCACGGAACGAAGATACTATAGATGGTTCAGGATCCATTAACCACTTTTGCAACGCTACATACTTTTTTTCTTCCATATAGTTTGTAGGTTACAGACAATTTATAACATTAAAAAAGCAACCTAATGTATAGATTGTATCGTACTCAAAAGTTGACGCCCGAGGTCAAAATAAATAATATTTGTTGGCCTAATGATTATTGCCGACAAGACGGTCCTCAAAAGTGCTCACTTTATCGTGAACCACCTCTAATGGTCTTCCTACGCTGGTCAAGTGAACGACTGTATTAACGACACTACAGAAGGACAAGCGAAGGAAACCGACCTTTTACGAATATCCACTCCTCCAACAAACACCAATCCGACCAATTCTCCGACAGCTACCTCCCCAGTCCCCTTCTGCAGAGGAAAAGGCGGTCTACACAGTCACCCCCCCCCCTCAAAACTCAAAAACCATCACACTGGTAATTCCTCCCTTTACATTTTACTTGCCGCGTCTACCTTGCCAGCATTCCACCCCCGCGTCCATACTCCAGTGATTCGTGCTTGTTTCTGTACGTAAACTATGTAAGATGCCCTCGTATGCCATTAACAGTATACGTACCAGACGAAGATCTATCCTAGAATTGAAGACATCTTTTTAATGTCAACAGTAATAATTCAACAGTGCAAAAGAACTACTCACTGAACTGTTTCAAACAACTAAGCATGAACAAAGTAAATTTTGCAAAGTGATGTGCCACATAACTAATATGAAAGATAATCAACTATTTCATTTAAATTAGTGCATATGCGAAACATTTATTTTGTAAGTATAAGAGAGAAACTGTAGTTTTCGCTGGAAAATAAGATTTACGTTAAATATAGAAAACATTACTATAACACCCTACCATTAGAGACTACAGTACTATGGAAATTTTTCTGTACCAAGAAATTGTGTACATAAAAACTTTAATTGTGCTTGTCGTCTCGTCGACTAGATGCCATTAAAGACGGTTACACACAACGTTGTACGATGACAGGAACCAGAAAAGGAATCGGCCATGGACTGTATTAACGAATCAACACATAATTCGCCTGGAACGTTTTAAGGAAAACATGTAAAAGCGTACTAATGATAGCTGGAGCCTGGAATCAATCCAGATCCCTCCCAAAATGAGAGTCAAACGTACCGTTGCTTCACCTTACATTTACGTTATAGTTCGACAATTACTAAAGTAATTTGTAACTAAAATATATGCCGTATATATACAGCATTATTTGACAGCAAAATACGAAGACTGTCGAAGATCTTAAATACATTTATAAATAAACTAGTCATTCTTAAATAAATTGTATCCACCCTCTTCCAAAACATAAACAATGCATTTACTCAAGTGCCTGGCGATAAGAGAAATTGGAGATGTACGCCTAGTGTACTTCGAAATTAAAAACATCGAAACTCACACAATTATTGCGAGTGTGAGTTTTGATGTTAAGATAGTCAGTTTGCTTGAATTCCACTGCACATAGAGCTATTATGTTACAGTTGGTAAAGGCTATGAATATATAAATGTGTCTCAGGATAACAGTTTATAACGTTATTTCTTGGTAGAAATCATTAAGGTGGCTCCCTAGATAGGCTACTTTCATGTGTGTAACGTAAAAATCGATGGAGCGGCAAGGGTGCCGCTGACCAGCGTATGTAAAGCAGTGTCGTCTCTTCTACGGGCAGAAAAGCCATTCTGACGACCAGTGATTTGCTTTTAATTCATTAACTTATGGACATTAGGGGTTTGTGGAAAGTATAGCTACAAGTCCAACGCACGTTTGCATATTTGTATTTTCCTACGTATTGCTGTCTGGAAAAGCTGTTTTTTTTTTAGGGGCTCTTAAAATATGTTTGCTATTAATGGTATTAAAATTTTAATCTTATAACGACATAGTTTGAAGTGTGCGTTCTTTTCGTATATATGCCTATCGTCAAAAAAAGTGAATAGTTACAATTCGCAGTTACACATTTTATGCGCATTTAGGGACGCTTAAGGAGGAATTATTCCTGTCGGCTTAAATGTATTTTCTTGTATAAATCATGGACCAGAGGAACTATAGGCGGTTAACTTTAAAGTGAGCACTGCCCATGACTTACAATAATAAAACAAATGTATTTATTGAGGCTATATAAGTAACGTTTTAAGAGTCGTCAAATGTTTACACTGGAGTTTAGTTACACGTAAGTTTTGTAAAGAAGGAGGCATTATGGCTCACAGAAAACTGCAAGCAGTTCTCAGTTTATCCTGAACAGCCTATACTTACGTTTTCCATGTCGACGTTACTTTTGAGGCCCACAAGGTGCAATGTTACCGTTATCCGTTATGATCACTGCAGTCTCTCCCGTAAGATTAATTTATTTTTGTCAGCTGTTTCTCATTACAAAGTAATACATCTGCCGTAATAACAATTTCAGAAAATTTGTAAAGCTGCTACTATATGCTGCGTCGTGAAAAAAATTTTGATACACCCACTGAACCAGAAACTACCGATAGAAATAGCGGACATACCCAAGGTGTTAGGAATCATTCTCCATTAATTATTTAAACAATTTCCTCACAACTGTTAAGTGATTCACAGATAAAATAAGCAGCAAGCAGTAAGTCCAGAGAAACATGATTGCTGTTAAGCGGAAAGAAAAGAAAAATACGTCTCTCAAAGTTAACATGTAAGTTAAATCACATAAAAATATTGTTGAAGGTAAAACATAAACAGTTCTGAACAAAATCACAATATTTTTTTTAAAGGCCGTACTCTCACGCCTTAACGAGAGTAGATATCAAAATCTGTCTGGAAGTTTTGCTTAACATCGTCTTTTCCACGTTAGTTGACTTTTTTTAAGGCAGTATTGTTTTAGCTAATTATGTAATTAACGAAATTTTCATGGACTTTTTAGCCGAAGCCATATAGTTCCTTGTTTCGAAAAAAAAAAAAATTATCTATCACAGCAAAAACCATTTCAAACAAAACTGCCAGACAGGTTTTTGATACCTGCCTCGGTTAAGTTAAAAAAAATAATTATTATTATTATCATCGTAAAAAGTAGAATCTAAACAGCGCGGCCGTAAACGCCATACACGTTCAATTTCACGTAGTCAATTTTGTTGAAAATACATTCGGTTCACAATACGTATGCGCGTGAGGACACAGCCGTACATGATATCTGCCACGACGTCGCCCAAGTGTGGAACACTGGCCACACGAGCGTGGCTGTGTAGTGGCAGCGATACTCGCACATATACGCCGCCTTCTTTATTCTACCGACAACACTGATATCATTGACACAATAAGGGAACTGTCTCAGTAAACAGCTAGATATTTCTCGGCCAGTAAATAGATAATATCGGAACGTTAACTCAGTAAACATTACTGCAATCTGCATTGCCTAGAAACTACATCTCTGACATCGCTCTGTGATATCATTCTGGCGATACACAATCTTAGTTTGTTCGTTGTGTAAATTGTATTTCCTTTAAAAATAAAGTCAGTATATTTATAGCATATTGATGCTTCTACAGCGACTTACGACTGATAAGATTTTCTTTGTTTTTTGACAACGAAGCATAAAAATCAAGTGCATTTATGTTTGTGAAGCTGTACACATTTAGCGATTATTTTTAAATACGTAGCAAGGTATAATTAAACCTCTTAACAATATTGAAGATTTGCAAACTGCAGACGACGAATGCTTCAGTAACTATAAACAGACATTAAAAAACGTAAGTACATATATATATATATATATATATATATATATATATATATATATATATATATATATATATATATATATATAAATTAACAGATAACTCCTTCGGTCCTTATAACTTAAAATGATTCCTTATCCTACTATTACAATACTTCAACTTTCGAATTTCCGCCAAAAATATTGGTTTCCTGACAACACTGATGCTCTGAAGCGCCAGAAAAATCAGTAATCTCAGTAAACGGATGTAGCCTCGCACAGGGGTATCATCAACCAACCATCAGTGACTATCAGTGCCGTCAGCAATATCGTAACTATAGCTTACTTTACTGAAAACACTGGCCAGTGAAATCAGTGAATGACAGGAGGCGGCCATAGTGGCGTGGAGTTTCGATACAGTGAGGAAAGGCGACTAATAGTCTCTATAAGCGCTTGCGGTGACTACATTGGATCTACTCTAAAATTGATCAAGAACGTCATGCGATAAAAATTTACCAGCCCTCATTTCAATCTCGTTGTCGGATCCACGCAGATCTATCCTGCACGGGAGTAGAGTAGACAGCCGAGGGAAGTGCGCGTAAAAAGTACACACGCGCAGACTCCCGCATGTGTACTTAAAAGAAAATATGTTGTAAGAAACTTTGAGTGCATTTTCACGGGAAAAAACGGTGTCGGATCTCAGTGTTTTTGTTGAACGAGAAGTCTTGAGCAGTTTATCAAGTAAAAATATCGCTAGGGAACGTAATCAGGTATGGAATAAATTATATAATTAGTAATAATTAGACGTATTAGGCGGCATACTAGCGTGCAAGTTATTTTTTTTTTGTAGAAGCAAAGTTTGGAGTGTATGTTTTTTTCCGGATAAACGGACTGAGGCGGACGAAAGAAAGAAGGAGAGAAGGCGGGGGGGGGGGGGCTACACAGCGGTGGAGAGGTGCGAGCAGCGTGCAGGATGTTACCACATAGTGACCCGCTAACCCAGGCACGTCCTTGACTAGTTGTACGATCCTACGATGCCACTCACAATCCCCAGCCAGCACTGTCTCTACTATACACCTAGCTGATGTATCTGCGCATCTTTATAACGCTGTGTTACTAGACGTATAGTCATTACAGCTCGCCATGGTTCTTGTAATGCTGTGGAAGTATCTCGTGCCTTCAAGGTTCGCACCGAGCGAAGTGGCGCAACGCCAGCGCATACAACTCGCGTTCGCCATACCAGGCTCCGACCATCCTGGTTTCGGATATCAATGTACTGATAAAAATAGATTGTTCCGATAGAAAAAAGATTGATATTAATTTTGTTTTTTACTTTTAAACCAACAATCGAACTTTGAAGTTACTACTGGAATATATTTGCTTCAACAATACAATTTTGTTGATGTAGTTTAATTAATACGGTTAGTTACACCAATTTTTTCGTTAGCTGTTATATTTAACAATACATGCACTTGATTTTACCCAAAATATTGGTCCTGTTTAAAATTCGATCGATAGTTTGCTTATATTATTTTATTTGGGTCAACTAATTTACGACTTACTATACAGAACTGGTAAATTTAACAATGACAGCTATTAAAACACATGTTTACATTTACGACTTAAAGTAGTATAGGTGACTCAAAGTAGTATAGGTGACTCAAAGTAGTATAGGTGTGTAGTAAATTTGTCTCCTATTGCATAGTTACGTATGTCTGACGATAACATGTCGCCAAGCGTTTCCTCCCCAGCTCTCCAACTGTATGCATGACATGTGACTTCCGTAGCTAGGCCAACGGTGCATAAACCATGAATGTAACATCTCTCGCAACGCAACACCGTCCCACTTTGTTCATTAAATGTGAAGTGAAGAGATATCGGTCAACGATTAACATCTAGATCTTTAGAGCTGGTGAGGGGTGAAATGACGTATGGAGCAGCGCCGGAATGAAGGGGCGGAGTAAGCAGGAGACCCCCGACAAAAACTCGCCGGCCAGCGACATCATCCGGCACGATTCCCACATGCGAATACCCAGGGACCAACCACCGGTAGGAATCGAACCCGGATCGCCTTGGTGGGAGGCCACTGCGCCAACTGCGGTCCCCGTTCGTCGAATATATACATATATTAGAGAGATGCACGCATTGATACCAACAATGCTTACTGAAATTCACGGCCATTTTAGTTCGGTTTTACAATAGAATTTTATTTTACAGAAAACAGTAAAATGTCCACATTGACATGTAATGCGAAAAATAAAATTATTTACTGGACGAAAACATTATCAGAGGTAATATTTACAAATTAAAAATTATTCTCTACAAATAAAAATATTGAACTGTTTACCTTTAAAGAATTGATACTTCCCTTGTAAAAAAAATTCCTAGTTATTTAAAAATTTGCGAGTAAATGGCCGAAAAGACTAAAAACATGTCAACTGGCCAGTTTTTAAGAACGTACGCTACTGCGAGCAGAGTTGCTGTAGATCCCACAGTAAAAATATTTAAAAAAATTACTAAGCCGGTATTAGCTGTTGTCAATAAAACATATAACAAGCTATTACATTTTAAAATAAAGCATAGGCCTGTCTGTCCCATATCGACGCCCGGGCCACTTCACTACCAGGACGTCCAGATACGACGATGTTTCCTTCACCATAATTGTAACAAGACTTCAGCATCGGCAACGTGATTAAGGTGCGACTGTCAACCTAACAATTCAGTGGCAACTTAATATAGCGTAACTTCATTTAAAAGTATGTCAGCCCTTGTAATAACTCATTAATCTCAATTTATCTGAAGGGTCCGCGGTGGCCGAAAGGCCAGACCATTCGACTTCCACCAAGGCGATCCGGGTTCGTTTACCGGCTGGGTCAGTCCCCGAATTTTCGGAAGGAATCGTGCCGGGCGATATCGTTGGTCCGCGTGTTTTCTCGGGGATCTCCCGTTCCCTCCACCCCTTCAAACCGGCGCTGCTCCACACACACACACACCATGTCACCCCCCACCGGCGCTGAAGACCTCGATGTTGAGCGCTGACCAAAATCTCTCACTCACTCAACGTATCTGAGTGTATGCGTATTGCATAATACAGTAAAACGTAACAACATTTGCAATACCGGACGGGGATATAGTCGTATCCATAAAGACGATACAAATAACCAGAAAGTAAAAACAAAAACAAGAGAAAATAATTCCCGAAAGGAATACTTGTACATAAAAAGACGAAACAAAACAAACGGAAGAAGTACAAAACTAAGCCAATGCATGTATCCTTCAGACATCACGCAAAGAACGTGCTTAATCCACAACAATCACCTCACGAGAGAGAGAGAGAGAGAGAGACTATGTACATGTCGGAGGAGCAGGAAGTTTTGCAGCATACTACACTGAGGTTGAGGCAAGCCGTGGTCCGTGACTGCTCCCGACCAGAGAGGATATGACGCCACTGTGGGACAGGATCTTGGCGTCGGTGTGAGGAGAGATACCGCCACTATGGGGTCAGCCGCACACTAGTCCTCGTCAACATCTACATACATTTTAATAATTATATTAGTACCAGATATTTTTTTCTTAATTTAGATAAAAATTGTGACTAGATCTTGCTCTTCTGAAATCCTTTATCTCCCATAGTTTTTGTGTAATGGCTCGTAAACGTCAAAATTTGCACTTTACGGTATTACGTACGTCACTAAAACCAACCAACATACCAAACTGAAAAAAAAAACAGTGAATAATACTGTTGTAGGCTACAACTTGACGTACGGTATATGAAAATATAAATTATAAACTTTTGTATATTTGAAAAATTATTGGAATTTTTCCATTTTAATTTCATAACTAAAATATTTTAATACAAAGAAATTTTTTTTTGTTTTTAAATATGTCAAGTTGTAGCCGACAATATTGTTACATACTGTGAATTTTTTTCAGTTAGGTATGTCAGTTGGTTTTTAGTAGTGTACATAACATTAAAATGCAAATATAACGTACGTAAGAACGGTAAGAGATACAGACATTTCCTAAGAGCAAGATTTCGTTACAATTTTGGTCTAAAATAAGAAAAAAATATATGATACAAATATAAATATAAAAATATGACGATGAAAATTGCTGTAGACCGCGTTTAGTGGTTCTGCCAAATTGCGTTCTTCCAAATTTGTCATTCGAGACAAACCCTTTATACAAGCTGTCGCAAAACTGCATGTCAATATTTAGGAGGAACAGCCCACACACCTAAAGAAACAAAAAATATTTACGAACATCCGAAAATACGCAATTTCTGCACTGCAGCTTACCGTGCAGAGTTGCTGTGAAATGTCAATGCAGCTATCACTAGCAACTCAAGGAAGTTTTACTATAGTAGACGAGTCTTATTTAATTGGACGGTAGGCATTGTCTGGTGTAGCACCGTGCATTTTAAAAGGGGGCTGTTCACCTCAGTTTTCAACGTCTTTTATTATTTTTATATTTGTACCAGAGATTTTTTTTTTTCTTATTTTAGACATAAATTGTGAATAAATCTTTATGTTAGGAAATTTTTAATCTCTTACAGTTTTTTTTTGTGTAATGAGCCGTAAACGTCAAAATTTGCACTTTACGGTTTTATGCACGCCACTAAAACCAACTGACATACCAATTTAATAAAATAATGCTGAATTTTAAAATGAAAATTAAAAAATTTCAAAAAAAAATTTTAAAATACAAAACTATATATATCTTTGTTTTAATATGTGTCAAATCACAGCCTACAACATTGTTATACAATGCGAATTTTTTCGGTTTGGTGTGTCAGTTGGTTTTAGTGGCGTGCATAAAACCGTAAAGTGCAAATTTTGACGTTTACGACTCATTACATAAAAACTACAAGAGATACAAAAATTTCCTACGAGGAAGATTTCGTCCCAATTTAAGTCAAAAACCAGAAAAAAAAATATCTGGCACAAATGTAAAAATAACACAAGGCGTTGAAAACTGAGGTGAACAGCCCCCTTAAGTCATGAGACCTGTATACGTCTTTCGGGATACAGTCAGCACTAAAAATTTAACCTTTGAAAAATATAATTAGCCGTTACTGTATGTAGTTCAACATTAACTATAGTTGCCTTACTGATTTTATGGTTGGCAGCGAAGTTACGCAATATCGTTCTGTGTAGTTCCATTTTTAAACACAACAATACTTAGTCAACCGAAATCGACATACCTAAATTTTATACAAGTAATACATTCTTTAAATTAAACTTTATAGGTATCCTACAAACTGCACGTCAAGCGCGGTGTCCAGAGAGGTTAGACATCCCGTCGTTTGCCGCCGTTACGCGCGGAAAAATACGAAATGGCTGAAAATAGAACTCAAGCAGTACTTTTTTGAGAGCTCACTTGATCCCGAACCGCCTATAGTACAGTAAAGGTCCGTTTTCGTGCGCATGTACATAATATACGCTATTTTTTTTTCAAACGATGATGGATTCCATAACACTGTGCCCTAAAGTCGAAAAGCGCTCATATCGGAAGCATACATTTATGGTACCTATTATCGCATAAATACAAAAAAAAATATATTAAAAGTAACAGCAGAAGTATTTAGCAACTGGCGAGCGAGTGCTGGCGTTTTAATTTATTCAAGTAACGAGAACAAATTGTTACTCAACAGTTGAAGGCTTCGGCTGCTAACAGAATAAATTTATACCTATGGTTGTTTCCTGGTACGGTAAATATGTTTGTGCAATTGCGATACTAACTTATTAACGACGTATTACTGGCAACATGTAATATGCTAGTGCTCACTACTCTCATCATCTATTAATTATTTTTGTAACTACGTTTATATGTAGTGTGTGATTGTGACTATTTAACGCGGCTAAATTAATCATACAGTCTGCTTCCAAGTTGAAAAATATAATATTGTTAGTTAACCGTTTGGATTAGTCTAGTCTGTACAACTACGAAATTCGTAAGTAAGAGTCGCGAAACAATTTGTAATCTTCTGAATAAATTTAAATAGCAAGGATCTCAGTCATGGATGTACCAAGGGCACAATAAAGAAACGCATGAATTACAGTACGTAATAAAGTTTTGCAGTGTGTAAAATTCAGTCCTCGTACAAGCTGACT
This sequence comes from Medauroidea extradentata, assembly GCA_003012365.1. Lineage (NCBI taxonomy): Eukaryota > Metazoa > Arthropoda > Insecta > Phasmatodea > Phasmatidae > Medauroidea > Medauroidea extradentata. Next base: position 18,907 of record PNEQ01079099.1, read on the forward strand.
TAATTATGCGCCGAATCAAAGAACTAAATGTTCCTAGACAATAAGCCGGGTGTTACGTAGTATTTGCTATGCATGTTTGTTCATATCCTATGCGTTCCTATACCATTCAACCGAAAATGATTAAACTGTGGTGAATAGTTGTGCGTGCGTCAGCGAAGGTTTCTGCAAAAAAAGGGATGGGGAAATTGGTACAGGGGCAGAACGGGGTACACAAAAAATTTAGCTCAAGTGTAATTATTTAATCTGGATAACCTATGATTTTTAAAATGGTCAATTATACGCGTTGTATGCTCACGAGTTACGCAGCCGAAAAAAGTAATTATGCAGAAGATGGAAAACCAAATAAATTGTACATCACACATGAGTTGAATGTTTTTTTATTATTATTTTATTAAATTTCACACACTAAAATAACTGTCCTCCAATAATTTTGTACACATAAATGTGTCTGGTGTGAACTTACGTGTACCGACTAAGATATAAAAAGGGGCATTACAACACATGCCGGGCACAACTATAAAAGGTACTGCATCAGTAAGAAGTGTTTTTTACTACGATATGATAATGTGAATAAGTAAAGCAGTTTAGCGTTAAGGTTCGGCATCAGTCTTCATATTGAATTATTTTATTTTTTGCTGTTATGAAATATTGCTACTATACATAATATACATTCTACTTACCTTGCGCTACAGTAAAAGCATCGCAGATGAACATTTAACATATATTTAGGCCGCAATCAGTCTAGCAAATTTTGTTATATTCTTAATTTGCTGGACTGATTGCGGCTTAAACATACGATTAAATTTCAACTGCGATGCTTTTATTGTACCGCAAGGTAAATATAATTGATATTGCAGAAGCAAATTTCAATTTTTCTTCTCAGAATTTCTTAGAGCAGGAAATAAAATAATTCAATATGGCGACTGATGCCGAGCCTGCGCGACCCGCCACATTGCCGATCATGCGCTAAGCGAAAACGGCGAAGTACATACATTAAAACATAACAGACTGTCAGATGGAGTTCTTCATTCTGTACATGTGCCTAGATATCAGTTTCCTAAACGTTGCATGTTGTCTAAGGAAGCCTGTGCTTTCTTCGTTGTGTCCGTGTACAAAACCTTCCTACCTCTGTTCCTTTTTATTGTCTTCGTACATTTTCGTTGCTATGTTTCACACACATTATTTTCTTGTCTTTCAGGATACTCCGACAATATTCCTTTCTGAAATGTTATGTACCTACATAATTATGGCTTTTCTTTTTGATTTATTGTGGATTTTCAACAACTCTGCAACATTCGCTCGCAATGGCGTACGTACATGGAAACTTAACTCGTTGATATGGCACTGTCAAAGTAATACGGTCACAAGTCATATGTAGTCATTCATTTGTAACGAGAGCAATTTTATAGTTTTGGGCATTTTATAAAAAAAAAACAGTATTTAGTGTTCGATGACCTGAACTCCTAAATATTACTTTGTCACTAGGCAAACAAATTTAATACTTTTATTATTGGGGAAAAAAAGGTATTTCAGTTACATCACTGAAGTTATTTATACAGAAAGAGTCAAAGTTTGAAAGTACTGATGGTATGCCTGAATTAGTCTACCCTGTAGAAAAATCCGGAGTAGAATATTTATTACTTTGGACGGTTCCAGATAGCGTAACTGAACAATGACCTTTGACGTCAAAAATTTTCTCAGTAAAATCGAAGTTAACGAAGTTAAATTTTCAGATATGAATTTGAAACAAGAATTATGATGAAAAATACACAAATTCAAGTTGTTAACTATATCTCCCTCTCAAACATCAGTCTTGCCAACTTTTGTAAACATTGCATTGTTATCAAGGCCCTTGCGTACATCAAAACATGATTAATCTTTCAGTATTAAAGCTATGAGCCAAGACGGTGTAGTGTTCAGACCACTTGCTCCTCACCATGCTGAGCCGGGTTCGATACCAGTCGGAGTCGGTCCTCGGAGTTTTCGCACGTGGGAAACGTGGCGGGAGTTGCCGTTGGCCCAGTGGCTTTTCCCGGGACACTCCCGTCCTTAGCATTCTGTCGCTTCTCTAGAGTAGGGTCTCATTTTATGTCATTTCTTACGGTTCCGTAGACACACACGCTCAGTCCAGAAGTCTGCTAAACCAGGGGTGTGATTTCTTTAGTTTATTTGTTAAACATTAAAAATAGATTCATTCTGTTCGCAAACTAACACTAGGTATTTCCAGGAATAGTACTACTACTGAATATCGCATTTTTTAAAGTTATAACAGCATTGACGCTGGATGTAAATAGAACTACAGAACCGATATTAACACGCTTAATATTTATGCACTTTAATACACAGACTTTGATATAACTAGTATTTAGTATTAAAGTCTACCTAGTTATACGACAGAAGGAGAATAAGATATTACATATTTCTAAATGTACGTGACCTATTTTAACATTTAGTGATAATTTACACATACATATAAGAAATTGGGCTGAGTTGTTATGTTGGTACCTTACTGTTTTGACTTCTGTACTTACTCCGAAAACGCCACCTGCATTCATTCGTAAAACGCAAAACGAGAAGCATAAGTTGGCCTTTGTACGTATTGTTGCGTGCCATGTTCCTGGAGGCCAGTGGTCGGCGGCTGTTTCGTAACACCTTGAGGGCTGGCCGATGACTCAAAGCCCGGGTGGCTCATAGTGGGAATCCCGCCGAACCTACGTCATAGATACCTGTCCCAACTGCGTCTTAACCCTTCGAGGGCGGCGGACGTGACTACTAGCACATCCGAAACATGATGAA